>VZTN01004934.1:117858-145376 GCA_013400515.1 Erpornis zantholeuca | reverse complement strand
GAGAGAGAAATCCAACCTTTTGCTTTCTGACACCAAAAATATTTGTTATTCATAATAAAGTATGTGGATTACTAACCTCAACTATTTTCTCTCTTTTTATTTTGTTTAATCTGTTCCTTTGTGTTCTGTTGTGGACTTTTTTCAAAGCCTAAAAGATTGCAAAAATTTCTTGCCATTGGGGAAGTGGTTGGGTTTGAGCTAATATCTCTTTTGCTATTGGCATTTATAAATAAGGGAAATCTATGGAATTATCCTAAAGCAGAGCTTTACTTTCAATTAACATCAGGTAAAACAGGAAGTCTCTGGTTTTGCCTCTCTACACCTGTTTGATTTGAACCACAGCATGCACTTTCTCTCATTGCCAATATTTGTATTCCCTGAGCAGAAGAATCCTCCTCTTCCCAGCTTCTTAACCTCACCTGCACAATCTCTGCCACTGATTAACGTCCAGGTTGGGTTCCATATCTCCATATTATCTTGTAGAAGCTGAAGCACGCATACAGCTCCAAATTTAACCTTGTCTTCATAACCACATGCTTGACTCTGGGACAATGACACAAATGTAAATTTTAAATTTGAGTCCTTAAAACATGAGTTATTAGTGCTCCCTCCCACATCCAAGGGAAGGCCAGATATTGCCTGATGGAACATATTTTCTCAGGGGTACCAGGGCAGCTATCTACTCCCGGGGCTGTGATTCAAACTGTCAAACAGGTGTGACCTGTGTTGTATGCAAAGGCTTCTGTATTACAAGGTCATCTCTCACTTTTGAAAACCATTAAATCTTAGGAAAAGAAACTGTTTAGTGGGAGGTGCTCATTTCCAGCCTGTGTCTTCCAGACCAAAATCAGCAAGAGCAAGACAGCTTGTATGTTTTCCTTCCCTGTGACAGAGGCAAGGGAAGATCCATCCTGCTTTCAAGTGTGATTTCCTCATCTGTAACCAGTATCCCCACCTGAAACCCACTCTGGCCCATTGATCTTTGTGCTTTCAAAATATTGGCAAAATAGATCCTGGTACCAACTCCAGCTTTCCTGCCATCCTGGAAAGATGTGACACCCTCCAATAGAGGATATGGTTAATTGAAGGCATTGAGTTGAGCAGGTAAAGTGCTAAGGAAATCTTGCTCCACAGCCTTATACTGCCTAATTTATAGCTGATGCTGTAAATTTTGTGCATGAATTCTTTCCAAAATGTGCTTTCCCAGCAGTCAACATTTTCTGGTGTGTATCTCTGTATATCAATGATGGTTATCTATTTATGTTAATTTTGTGATATTTTTTATTTTGTGGGAGGACATAAGGCTATTCAATTTTCTCAACTATTATATAACATTCTCCTGTGCCAGGTACCACTTTATTATTTCTCTGTTTAATCTTTTTAATGACCATATGTTTACACAGCAGCCTTGCAAACAGCATGCCGTCATCATTTTTTCCTTACAAAGGAAACAAGTAGCTGATTTTCCTCCTCATTTTCCAAATGTCACTTTATAAATTCAGCTGTTTTTTACCCACTGAAACTATTGTGGGTAGGACCTGCTATTTACTTATTTCCACAAGCAAACTTTTAAGCTCATTTGTCCTGTTTCTAACATTTTCAATACTCTTTCTTTGAAAGCTTCAAGAGGACTCTGGATAATTTATTTAAATGCTGAAATCCCATTTTTTCTTATGTATTCTCTTGATGTCAGCTATTTGTAGGGGTTAAAAAAAAACCCCAAAAACAAAAGCATTTATTTTATCCTTAAAATTAGTATAAGAAAAAATAATCCTTCTCTATATCCTCCTAAAATTCTCCTGCAATGTATCTCTCGCTGTCTTTTATATCAAATGTGTTCATTTTAGAGGACTGAACACAGAACATCTAAAGATGTAACATCTTAAGATGGATCTGGACCTTTTTCTGCTGCTTAAAATTTAATGCAGTGCAAATAGTGTGCACTGGGGATGCTTGCCAACACCTTTGCTAACAATTCAGAAGGCAGAAGAGGATTTAGATCGTTCCTCCAAAGCTCTACACCAGCACTGCAGTGCCAGCCTCAGTAACAATTTTTAACACGTGTGTGGTAAAGCAACTTGCAGTTGCAACCTTGGAGCAGTCAAAGAAAGTGTGGCCATTTATTTTGAAGGCATTATACATTCTTTAGCTAATTATTGATGCATGTTGGCATGTGACTAATGAAAGAACTACTCCAATTGATTTACTTGACTGGGGCTTGAATCTCTGCAGATTCCATAACACATAGAATGTCTGTGGTTTTGTATTAATTTTTTCCCTTTTCACTAAAGTCCTATAAAAATTGAATCTTATTGGACTGATGTTTGTTTAGGATAGTGATCTTATATTTAAGTCAAAAATTCACATGTCAGCAGGGTATTTTCTTCATGGATATATTCCCAATTTTATATAAAAATCAACTTTCAAACCTGTTCTTGTTATGTTTTTGCATATGTGCAAGGAGTAGATATTCTGAGTGCCCCAAAGATAACATTTTAGCAGATTACTTTGTTACCCTGGCCATTTTGGATTTAATTCCACACTAATTTTTAAAGGTTTTTGATTATTTGTCATTTAATATATGTGAGAATTGCACTCAAGTAATGGGACCAATATGTTTATACCATGTAAAGGACTCACTTGCATTTCAACAATGTTTTTTAATATGCTGGTATTTATCTCAAGTATATAAATTTGCCCAACTGATGACCACACATCTGTGTATATATTTCCATCCTGGTGAAAAGTTGCAATACTTTCCTCAAAGAAAATATGTGTCATATGTCAGCTCTTCAAGCAGCTAATGTTGAGACATTTGTGGGGTTTTCATTTTTAAACTGGTTGCTAAAGCCAGTGTTTATTTTCTTACTTGGTTAAAAGGACCTAGGTTGCTATATTTAAGTGTACTGTCATTTTTCCTGGATAAGCAAGTTTCCAGTAAACTCAAATGTTTTAAAGGATTTCTTCTGAAACGGTGTTTTCTTCTGTTGGAATTTTGTATTTTCTTACCTTCAACAGGACCAGAATTTAAAGGCTTGAAAGCAGGTCCCATGGATTTTTCTAAAAGTCCCCAATCAAGTAACAAAGAAATAAATTTCGCCCAAAATAGGGATTTTTAGGGTAAGGAGGATTTGTCTGAGAAGTCTGCTTCTGAAAGAAAAAGCTATATTCTTTCCTCTCAGGAAGGACAGTTGATGAAACAAACATAAGGAATTCTTGGCAAAAGGGGAATAAAAGGTTTCTAATGGGCAAGTAGAAACAATATCTCTTTTGATTAAGCTAATGGTGTTTTGTGTCAAAAGCAGAATTCAGGCTGGAGTTATACCCTTAGTGTGATGATTTCCTACCTTATGCCATCAAAGACACAAGCACCATTTTGACTGACCCAGCACCTGAAAATTAAAACAGGCAGGCAAACCAGCCCTGGGTTAAGAGGTCATGAGTAGGTGTTGTGCTTTCTTTGACAGAGGGGGATGCAGATCTCAAAGTGACGGGGCAGAGACATGGTGGGGTGGAGAATTTCAGCCGACGGCATCATAGAGAGGAATTGCATCCTGCAGGCAGCGGGAGGAAGTGTACTACTGCTCTGGACTTACTACCCACACAGGTTCCCCAGCCAAAACTAAGTAGTTACCTGATTCCCTTTTTTTGTTTTTTTTTTTTTTAATGTTTGCTTTCTATTTATTGTTTATTTGAATTCTTTTTTTAAAACCACATTCCTAACCAAGATAGCTCATGGCATAAAAATAAACAAAACAAAATCCCAAACTACCAAGTAAATTTTCTATCTGCTACCCCAGCTTCAATAAACCAGCAGCTGCTTTTCAACTAAGTAATTTATTTTTGACTATTAAGGTTTTAAGCAATAGGTTACTACTGAGTAAATTTTCTGTCTTCTACCCCAGACTGGATAAACTAGTTGCTCCTTTTAAAGTAAGTAATTTATTTTTGCCTATTACAGTTTTAAGGAATAGGTTATAATTAGCATGCTCATACTAAAAAGGGGCTGTTTATCTATGTTCCTTTTAATACAACATGGGGAAAATGATTAAAAGTCAAAATAAAATGGAATATTTATTATTTTGCCCATCTGTTACTTACATTTAGGTTTTGCATCCCTGGACAGTGTGGAAAACAATTTGCATTAATGAATTCAAGAAATTCTCTGTTGTACTATCCTAACATGGTGTATAATATTTGCAGCCTATTTCAGCTCTCAAAATGAGTGAAGGGGAAATATATAGATATATTTGAAGAGGTGAATTGATGACTTAGCAGGGGGAACTTTTAGGAATGAGAGAGGCTGTCACTCTGAGGTTTTTTTGTTTGGTTTTGGTGGGGGTATTTGGTGGGTTTTTTCCTGGTGTAATTGTCTTCAAATATACATGAAAAAAACTGTAAAAACAACAACTGAACTTTCTCCTGACTCTCTGCAGTTAAGTTGGAAACAATGCATCATTCGCTGTACTTCTTGCCCCTGCCCTGTATGACAGCACTATGTCTTTGATGCTAGATTTCCAGTAGGTAACCTTGTTACTTTGATGAAATGTCTTTGAGAGGTGGATTCATGGAAGTGAGTTCTCTAGTCTTACTGTCATAAAATGGAATTTTAAAAGTAAAAAAAAAAAAAGAATGGAAGCTGCTTGCTCTTTGCACTTAGGGGAGGCTTTGTTTCACTCCAAAGAGTGAAGATTTCATGCGTAATCCAAATAGAAATTATTTTCCCATTAACTACACTATTTTTTCTGACTATTTAGTTTAGTTCTTAGTGTCTCATTTTAAAGCTGTGTCCAGCAGCCTAGTATGGAGTGCAAGACATATCACTACTTCTCTAAACATACTGTCCAATCTCTAGGTTGGAAAAAGCAAAAAAAGGACCCAGTATGGCTCCTACTGGGATCCTACCAATCTCCAGCAGGATTTCAAGATGATCTGCTGCAAGGGTTGAAAATGTGGCAGTCTGGTATCCATTGTAAAACAAAACCACCATTTCATTCCACATCCTGTGGCAACTCATCAGCTTTTCTTTTTACCAATCAAACTTGTTAAATTATGGAAAACAAAGCCTTGTGGAAAAGCAAATATTTCATCTAGAGCTGAACTGTCTCTGGTAAATAAACTTTTTAAAGGTAACTTTCTTGAGATTTGCCATTACATTCAGGAGAGATTTATCAAACTTTTTTCTGTGTGTAATTTTAGAAACTCCAACAAGGGAAACATTTTTACAGCTAAATAAGAAGCTCAGCTTCACTGGGGAGCAGGCTACAGAGATCGCAAACACTGACAGTTTTGCTGAGACAGTTTCATGGCCCTCTAGCACAAAGTGATGAGCAAAGAAAACTGCAGCTCTTGATTAAAAAGGAATTCACTTATTTAAGATTCTTGCTTTTAATATCAATTTAGCCTTCAACTACCCAGTGTGAAAGCAGATGCAACACTGCATGTCTTGCTTATATGCATTAAGTCCTTGAATGTTTCCATTTTAATTTGGAGCTGAAGTTTGACCTAATTTAAAGTTTCCCAGTCTTATAATTATAAATTGGATGTATTCCAGTGGCTAGTGTTGTGTCAAATATGCTTTTAAAATGAGTTCCAGATTTTAGCTCTTGTCACAAGATCTGTCTTTGCAACCCATGGGTGAAAAGAGTAAAATCTGTCCTCATCCTCATTGAAAATCTGAAAGTTAATTTCCAGACATTGGAAGTGTTGATTTTCAGCAAAACAATCAGAGATGCCAGCTTGCCAAAATTAACTCTTCTTGATGGTAACAGAGGGTATTTTCCTTGGAGGCATCTATTTTATACTCACATTGCTTTTGTCTGCTTGTTCTTAGGAGGAGCTGTGGAGTGACAGATACAACTTCTCCCCTCCCTGCTGCCAAAATACCTTTCCTGACCATTACAGAAAAAAATACTCCTGTGAAACTATTTCTGGTTCAACCCATGGGGTATCAACTACTTCTCCCAAATGGAAAGTTTCCTTGAATGTTTATATGCTGCTTTTGCATTGTGTAATATGAATTTGTGCATTCCTACACATGAATTCACAGATTTAGCTTGCAGAATTTCTCTCTGCCGAGGGCTGTGGGTTTCTGGGGTACTTGGCTGGGAGGCAGGGAGCCAATGTCCTCCTGCAGGAGCACTGACTCCTTCCTCAGCTGCTGCTCCAGGGTAAGAAGCACTGCTCAGCCCTCTCGTCCCCAAAAAAGCACAAAGCAACACACGTTTAACACCTGAACCAAACCAAACACCCTGACAACACTTAGTGCTCCACTGTACTCTCTGCTCTCCCGCACTGGAGGGAAGAGCACAGAGGGAATAAAACCTAAATGGAAGGTATTAGATGTGGTGTAGAACACAGAGGGTATGCTTATAAAAGTTATAATATATAATAATAATTAATATAAATATGTAGTATAATACAAAATTATATCCGTGAATATATATTAACAATATGCTTGTTTTACCATTTTCAAGGTAGCATTGTTAAAAACCTAGCATGATTTTTTTTTTAACAAAAACCAACATGTTTTGTCAAGATTATTTAAGACCACGTGCAGTAAAAATAATCTGTCAAAGAGAAGAATTATGCTTCAGGTGGAAATGGGATTAGCATGTGATTGTCGGAGGTGTAATAAGAGGCACTGGCAATGGAACGTGTAACCACCTGCCAGAGGGGCTGCCCAAGTTGCCCCAGCGTGCAGGATGAGCTGGAAGGTAAAGTGTGTAAGTCCAAACCTCAGTGAAATAGACTGAGGCTAATGCATTAGAAAGAAGATTCAGAGGCTGTGTTTTGGCTGCTCATTGAGGAAGTGTGCAGGTGCTGGCTGAGATGGAGTTAGTTTTTGTCATAGTAGGTAGCATGGGGCTGTGGTTTTGATTTGTGATGAAATCAGTGTTGATAATTTGGGAATGTTTTAGTTATTGCTGTGGAGCACTCACAGAGAGCCAAGGCCTTTTCTGCTTTTCACACCAGCCTGCCTGAGAGGAGGCTGAGGGTGCACAAGGAGCTGGGATTAGACACAGTCAGGACAGCTGATCCCACTGACCTATCTCCTACCACATGGCATCATTCTCAGCATATAAACCTGGGGGTAGAAGGAGGAGGGCATGTTCAGAATGTCTGTGCTTGTCTTCCCAAGTCACCATTACCTGTGAAGGAGCCCTGCTTTCCTGTGGATGGCTGAACACATACTTGCCCATGCAAGTGATGAATAAATTCCTCGTTTTGCTTTGTTTGCATGCATGGCTTTTGTTTTACTTATTAAACTGACTTTATCCCAACCCATGAGTTTTCTCACTCTTACTCCTCCGATTCCGTCCCTGTCCCACCAGGGGCAGTGTGCAAGCCACTGCACGAGGCTTAATTCCTGGCTGAAGTCAAACCACAACAGGAAGGCTCTGTCAAACTGAAGTTGGGGTTTGGGTGCTCCACTTAGAGGCAATAATTTATCAAGCTGTCATCATTTGGTCTTGTTCATGTGAGAGCTTTTGTCTGTCATTGCTGCTTGGGGTATTTAGGAGCTGATTCACCTGTTTTGTGTCTCCTGAGCAGGGCATATTGTCCAGAGCTAAAGTTTCTTACAGCCCACCCTTTTCTTACCCTTACATCTTTTATTAGTGTTGTTCCCCCTTTTGTTTTTGGCCAATCACGAATACGTTTCTTGATATTTTACTCTAGGAAAAGCTACACAAGGCTTTCCAGGAGAGCTATCTTAGCAAGTCACCTCTAACAACTGCTTCTTGCATGAGTCAAACCTGAACTGGGATTTCCGCTGTATTTAAACAAGCTATGATCTCTGCATATCAGAAATCATATCTCAGTGGAGACCTTATAAGACATACTCAGTATGGCCCATTGTTCTTAGCAATAAGACCCTTTAAATCAAAATTATTGTAGAAGGCTATTTGTTGCTGGAAATGTAAAATGATATATTCTAAATGGGCTTTTAAACTGAGGAAATAAAGGACTCAGGGCTTCATTGCAGGGTTTGGAAGCTCTCCAAGGAAGATTTTTAAAGTTTATATCTTGTTTACTGTGTGTTCTCACTCACATATCTGATAAAGTGTTATGTTTTCTTACCTTGGCAGCTACAGATGATAAAGTTTAACAGTTGAATGCGGGAATTTACAAAAAATAATGTCCAGGAGGATATACAAGACAGTTCTATCTAAGACGAACAGTGTAACTTATCAAAGTAGAAATGTTTTATTTATTTTTGCCATCAGATTGGATGTAAATTCATGAGGATCACACCACGTTTGGATACTGTTCATTTTGTCTTATCTTTTTTTAAGACAAGAGAATGAGAACAAAGACATTAGTATCTCTGGTTCATGTTTTCCCCAGTTTATAATGACACACCAGGAGACTCATAAGGACTAGAAATAAACATCTGCAAAAAAACCTCTGTGTTCTTTTTCTTCTTGCCAGCCAATTGTACAATCAGAATTGACTTTTAATTTCAATTTTTGTATGAAAAAACCTATGTAAGACATTGAAGATCCTCTTCAAAAATAAGTCAAGCATTTTCCTTACATGAAACTCCCAATTCAAATCCACCTTATGTTTTAAATAATAAATCGGGAGAAATTTCACTCTTTTGTTGCAACTTTAAAAAAAAAAGTGAATGCTATGCAATAAGGTTTTAGCACCTATGTCCTGAAGATGTAATCGTACATGAATAGCAATTTGCTAAGTATGAGTAATTTAATTTTTTTTTAACAGTGGTTATGTGCTTAGTTTGTTTTGCAGTGTGAAAGTGAGAGGTGAAATTTATAATGGGAGGAGGCTGTCCCTTACAGTGGTAGCTGTACCATATTTATGAAGACTTATAAAACCAGTATGGACAGAGTCATCTTTTTAACAGCTATTGAAAAGTTGCTGGTGAGTGACCCACAACTACCACATTGACCTGCAGACTAGGAAATAGACACTGGTTCTTCTATCCAGGCCGAAAAGCAGACAAATATGTGGTTTGTGGAATAATCAAGGTATTATCCAAAGGATTTTTGTTACTTGCAGGTCTCCCTAGCCTTAATTACTCTCACAAGAAACTGTGTCTGGTTAAGGGGTCTCTGTGCTGAGTGTTTATTTCTTGTTTGTAACATGAGAAGTAGATGAATTCTGAGTAAAATACAGCCTTTTTTGGTATCTATTGTCAATTTTATTTACAACTCATGTCTACTGCTTGGTTTTAGTACAGCCAGACTTTGAAAATAGCATTTTTTAAGCCAGGAACACCAGGTATAACATTCTTAATTAGCTAGAGGACTTTTTTTATGTGATACCTCTTCAAATCCTTCTGGATTTTTAAAGTGAGACGTTGAAAGGATTTATAATCTATTTATAAGTAGATTATAAGAGATTAAAGGATTTTTTTACTTAGTGGGTAACGAAATCTTACAGCATACCTCCTGAAAGGTTACTTATGTTGATCCTGTTTTATGTCCTAGTGACAATTTGTACTTTGTAGCTGCCCTTTCCTTCAGCCTCCTGGACATGCGGGACACTTGACATCAAGCACAATAAGCCATTAAACTCTTTGTTAATCTCTTTTGATTTCTATATAAAAATGGGATGCACTGAATGTCCTCCTGAAATTCGCCCAAAATAATTCTATGACAGTACTAGCATTATGGCACCACGTATATATTATTAATAATACAATTTTAACTACTATTGAAAGATACTGTAAATTTTGTGTTAGAAAAATTTTAAGTTATGATAGTGTACAAAAAAAGCCGAAATTCCCCACAAACTATATAAATCAGGTGTTTGCTTCTGCTAAAAACTAACTTTTCCCTAGGAAGAAATCTTTGCCTAATTAACCATACAGCAGTCCCAGAGCATTAAAAAATGTAAGCTGAGTAGGTAAAAAAAAACAATTACTCTATTGAAACCAATGGTTGCTCCATTTTGAACTAGAGAAGAGAAAGTGTGTAGCTATTTGGGTTTGAAAAATCACAAAATCACAAAAATCACAGAATGGTTGGGATTGGAAGAGGCCTCTGCAGACCATCCAGTCCAAATCCCTGCTAAAGCAGGTTTACCTGGAAAACACAGCATGGGTTCATACCCAGGTGGGTTTTGTACATCTACAGTGAAGGAGACTCCACAGCCGTTTTCTCCCAGTATTGCACTTTAGGTAAATCACTTGATCTAGGCTACATTTCACCTGACTGATTAAGATGTGTTAAGTCTTAGCCAGTGACTTTCCACTACCTTCACAGGAGGGAGAGAAACTGGGATGTTTCTGGATGGTTATTCAGTGGATGAGCCTGGGGTGATATCTAACTGTAAAAACTTAAATTAGGGCAGGAAAACATTGGGCTTTTTTAACTCTGACTCATAAAATAATGCCCCAGAGAGGCTGGACAATAAACATATTTAATACAGAGAGGTACTCAGGAAGCCTGCTATTAGAGGCAATATCAATATCTCAAATGAATACACAGACAGAATTTGCCAGGACATTCCCAGACAGGAGAGCACTTTCAGGGGATCTGGGATTTAATTTTTGTTTATTTTTAGGGTCTGTTTGTTCAAAGCATGAGTGAAGGTTTAATTGAGTGGCAGCTGGGGAGAATAAAACTCCTTTAGTAAAATAATTAACATTACCTTAATTAATATTTAGTAATTAATGTTTCTTTAATGTTACAGGAGAGAAAAGAAATCTACTGCTCATGCCATGACTATGAATTCCACTTCTGCTGGAACTTTAAAGAAATGTTCACACTTTCATTAAGAGTGTAGTTTTGAAGCTGCTGTGAACAAATTCATCTGGAAGTGAGAATAATGAATCAGTACCACTAGATTTGCACTGATCTTGCTCTTCTTTATTCTTCTCATACCTGATCAATTTACTAAGTTCCCACCCCACAGCCAAAGAAAATTCCTCTTAGAATAGGTGCTATCTGGTTTATAACTGAAAGCAGATTGTGCTATACACCGAAAGCTAGGAATTTCATTTTAGATAACTATTAAATAGGAAGTGTAGCATTTAGCATTTCAGTTTGTACATATATTTATTTAATTTTTATATCACAATTTTACTACCAATTTTTATATTCAGAAGCTGTTCTGAGGAAAACCTTTTCTTCAGTTAGAATTCATTTTTCTTCTTGATTTGCATGGTAAGAGGCATAGTTATTTGTGTTGAGCATGAGCATTCATAGCAACAGATTTCAATTTTGCAAGAAAATTCCACATATCTACAAAAAACCTTAATATGTTATACTTTAAATTCCGAGAGCACTGTCTACTCTGGAACAAAATTTGGTGGCTCTGGAAAACTAAATTGATATAAATAGATTAAAAGTTAACCAAATTTTATTTAATTAGGTTGTTGTTGCTTGTTGCTAAAGTTTTAAGTGGCAGATGTCACTTGGAATAGATCCTATTCTCCAGATCCACAATCAAAATAATCAATAAAACATATTCGCTTCAATGCTTTCTCAGCTTGTAGAAAATAGAAGTTCTGTCACATCTGAAATGTGCAGCTCTCAATTCTTGTGTGGCAAAGGTGGTGTTTTCCTTGATGAAAATTAACAAGAAAGGGTTTTTTGTATCCCTCGCGATTTGAGCCTGCTCCAAAGAGCCGGCTGGATCCAGCATTTTCACACAGACAGTGACAGTCAGATGGCTCCACAGGAGCTGTTGCTCAGTTTTGGGTGCATTTCTGGACACATTCAGGTTGTGATTTTTTAGCACAACAGCACTGTCCTTCATCACCTGTATAATTCCAAGGAGTAAGAGGAGATAAGTGGGAGAGGGGGATACATGCTCAGGGTTTTGTGGGAATAGCAGCCATTTCTGTATTCTCTCTCTTAAAATGGAGACCAGTCAGGGTTTGCTCGTTCTACAGAGAGACAATTTTCTGCTTGAGATCCTGCAGATTAATTGCCAAATGTCTCAGCTATCCCAGGAGAGGTGGTGCAAGGTGTATTGATAGTACCTGCAGATAGCCAGGAGATATGAGCAGTTAATGGGATTCAACAAGTCACCTCCCTGATTGGGAAAAAGCTTCTGGTCTTAACTTAAAAATCAAATTCACCTGTCAGAGAAGCTCTGACTTTGCAAGGTTAAGAGTTTCTCTATATGCTCAGGATTCCTGGGTTTAACTGCACGATTTCTGCACAAAGTGGGGGACGCTTTGCTTTGGTCGAGCCTTTTCCCTGCCAGTGCAGTGCAAGAGCAGGCAAGAGCTCTCCTTGGGACAGCCCTGCTAGGCTGCTCCTGCTGGGGCTCATTCCCAGCCTAGTCCTGGGGATGGGATTTGTGAAAGGGTGGGAAATTCCCCATAGTGATCATACATGTAAGAGATGGATCATCATCTCACAGCCAAAGATGGAGAAAGATCCAAGCAGATCTGTGTTTCAGGTCTGCCTCAGCGATGCGCAGCGCTGCCCACAGGGCACTGAAGGACTGCACTTGCACTGTTCCTTGTGCTGCTACAGCGAGGGGATGTGCTGCTTCCCTTCTTCATCAGGCCCCCAAATGGATCAATTAAATTCTGGGAAACAACTGGCTCATAAGACCTCATTGGTGAGGCTTGTAAAAAGGCATTTTAGCACACTGCTGCCTGTGAAACCTGTGACCCTTTAAGAATAGTGGTAATTTTGTGTAATTCTTCCCCACTAGGTTGTGGAAGTAATTCCCTGCATACATAAACCGGGCACTAATGCATACTCGGGCAGATTCCAAAGGCAGAATCACACCAATTGGAAAGGTTTAAGGAACACTGGAAGCATCTGCATGGACGGGACTGACAACCAGTCAAAAAGGTAAGATGCTAGTGTTTGCAGGTTGTGTTCAGTGGTGAAAATCAGTAGAGAGTGCCCAGAGGAGTACAGCAGACCCTGGAGTAAGGAGGTATTGAGCATTTGGGTGAAGTATGTGTAGCTGGTTAGACAGGCCAGTGTGGCAGTAATTTGGGCGAAAACATAAGTACGCTACAGATTCCTTGTTCACAAAAAAATTTACTCAGAAAAATAAATGCAAGGTCACTGTAAATAACTAATTCAAGAAGATTAAATGCCTTGAGAATTAAAGAAATCAGGATATTTTCTTGAATAGCAAATAAGAGGATCTTCATATCTTAGTATTTTCAATAATGCCAATGAAATCAGGTATCTGGGGTTGAGAAAACATTGAAAAGCAGTAGATTGAATCAGCGGAGCATACAGAAAGAAATGCTGCAAATCAATTTTCCTTAATGCATGGACACATATACCAAGTACTCTAGTACTGCCACCCCTGTAAGGCTTAGTGAATACTGCACTTACCTCTGTGTGTGGATGCCCAAGGTGTCTGTTGAAATCAGAAATGTTACAAGCTCTCATCTACACGTGAAAATGAGGAATATTCTTTCCCAGGATTGAAAAGTTTGGTTCTATGATTTTTTCAAATCATCATAGGTTTTCCAAACAATTATGCCTTGCCTGGGATGGAGGAATAAAAACATTCACCATCTCACACTTAAGCTTGTTTACATGAGTTAATGTTGGTCTTGCAGGCCCAAGGGGCTCACCTAATCACCTGTACCACGCAGTGAAACAATCTCCAAGCTGTTAGAAGTCCACTAATCAGTGCTCTGCAGTAAAACAAAGGGGTGTGATTATGTCCTGGCACCTGGGGAGGATGCACTTAGCTCTGCACTTGGTTTTGTACCACGCCAGGAGTGATGGGCTCCCCATGACAGCTTCTCCAAATACCCCCATGAGCCTTTCTCTTCACTTCCAGGCACCATCCTTGCCTGCTCTCCTGGTTCTTCCCAGCTTCTCCTTCCAGTTCCGAGGCTGCTGTTAGTCCCAGCAGGATGACTCCACACCTTGTGGGCCCCAAGCAGTGTGCTTCAATTACTAAAGCTAACAGTGGAATTAACACATTTCCCAATTATTATGTGCAAAGACATCATGCTGAACAAACCCAAAGCTCTGTAAAAGTTTTGCTTTTACAGCAATAGCAGTGGAAGGGGCAAGACTTTCCAAGAGATGGGAAAGGGGACATGAGGCAGAGGCTTGCAAGAAAGGTGTGAGGTGGTGGATCAGGACTGTACCTCTGATCTGACTTGCCTTGTTCCATGGCTGGGCTGTTCAAGGCATCCAAATCTCAACTCCATTTCATCAGCCCCAGTGGCTGGTTCTGGGACATGTGTGTGGGGAGAATGAGAATTTAGTTGTCTTAGCCTATTTCCTGCATGGAAAATGAATAGCTGTTGGAAATTTAATACTGGGTCTCTGAAGAAACTAGCACTGTCCTTCCCTAATTACCCTCTTCCACACTATTCTCCTCCACCAACCCCTTTGTATTTGGATCTTCCCTGCCAATGGGCTAAATACAGGGTTATACTCATATTGGTAAATGAAGGCATGATTGGCACTGCATCAGAGAGCACAGGCTCTTCACAGAAAGTGGCCTTCTTGATAAAAAAGGCTAGCAAGGAGTCAGAGGGAAGGAAGCATATTTTCTGGGCTTAGCCACATCTGTTAGGCAAAGAAAGCATATGAAAGCTAATTGCAGAAAGAGGATCCTAATATTTGCCTTATTTGGAGATGAAGTTCCTTGACAGAGGGGGAAACAACTGGGACAAATCTAAACAAAGGAAGCAGGTCTATTCTAATGCATCCTTAATAGACTTCCCTAACAGAAGAATAAGAGAATTTGTTTTCTTGCTCATATATATATTGTCTATGTGTATGTACATACAAGTATAGTCAAAGCTTTATATCTTACCATGCCAAGATTTCCTAAAACAATTGACTACTAATCTCCTACTAAGCTCCTGCTTCTAGCTCCTGCTCTCTCCTCTCCCCGTGAAATATGGATTTGCAATGTCTGACAGGTCCACGTTATCCTTAATGGAATTACTTTCAATCTATGCTAGCATCGATGAAAGGGACATCTTGTCCTTTTCTGTGCCTACTGTCAGCAAAAAATCATTGTTTCATAGTTGCTACAAAATGGGGATGGGGAATGACTGGGATTCTGTTGCAGATATTGGGAATTTGAAACCGAAATTGTTTTATTTATGTGAATCTAGTCAAACTAATCTATGGGACAAATAGAACATAAAATTTCTTTGCTGATCAAACTTAATTTCATTAGCTAATGAGTCATGTAATTAAAAGCAATGTGTCCATTTTCCTGTCTCGCCAGACAGCTCCTGGTAGGTGCTGCCGACAGCATCAAATGAAGGGGACTGCTGAGAGCACAAAACTAGAAACTAGAGAGAAACAAAATACTGATGGCCTCACTGCATTGTGGACATGTATAGCTACTTTTTATAAAGTGTGATCGTGCTGGGCACCTTCTTCAATGATAACCCTTAATTTAAGAGGCATGCTGTCACTGTCAAGACAGTGGAGTGAACAGGAAATTGCTAAGGACATTTTCTAAAACAAGTTTTTTACTGTGAGAGAGATGTAAATTACAACAGGGAAATTGGCCAACTAAGCTACCAGTGGGCT
Organism: Erpornis zantholeuca; assembly: GCA_013400515.1. Lineage (NCBI taxonomy): Eukaryota > Metazoa > Chordata > Aves > Passeriformes > Timaliidae > Erpornis > Erpornis zantholeuca. The sequence continues at coordinate 129,906 of VZTN01004934.1, read as the reverse complement.
AGGTCCCGGAAGAAATTAAAGTTGGTCTCTTTATTACATACCTTATGAAGATGCAGCATTTGAGATGCAGCCACAAGGATGGTATCCTCATGTCTCCTGCATCCACAGCCACAACAAGCTGGTCCTTGTGTCCCTTCTGGAGTGCTGCCTGCCCATCAATCTAGCTGCCACAGGATGTGCTGGCCTCCCCAGAGGCTCAGTGCGTGCTTGGACAGAGAGAAACAGGTCCCAAGAGCAGCTCCAGGGCAGTTTTTGTAAGACAGTCAAACTTCCCATGGATCTTGCAGCTTTCAGCTCCTCCAATCTGCTGCTGCCAGGTCCATGGAGCAAAAAGTGGAAAGTTTGTTTTCTATATCTTTAGCCAACAGAGTTCTAAAGACATATTTTTTTACCTTTTTGTGATCTTGCACAGAAGGAGATGACTTGCAAATATGTCCCTTTCTGTTAGATTCTAATTCTTTTTTTCACAATGTTCTGCATTGTGCGTTTGCCAAGTAATTCCAGGTTGTAACTCATTCAAAACAAAGGGGTTTGTGTGGTGTTTATTCTTTAATGATTGGACTGCGGATCAGAGCAGACTTTTGGCAGAGATCCTTCAAACTTGTTTACATTTCCATCTGTCTCTGCATCTTCTTGAGGTTTTTCAGGTTATCGTGCATGTACCTTATTTCATATTCCTAAGAGGAACTGGCATTTTAAAAATAGAAATAAATTAGGTATTTCAGGTTTTGAAATTTTGCACTTAGGTATCTCTTGGAGTTTTACAGGCAGTTTTTTAGTTGCCTCAGAGTTCTGAACACTTTCGTTTCTTCTACCGATAATTTATTATGCTCTCCTTGAGAAAACCAGATTGCTTGTTTTTCAGCCTTTAAATGCTTTGGTATAGCTTTTAGTCGTTGTCTTGCATTAATGCGTTGGGTCTACAGTTAGGGAGACTAAGAAGCATTTCTCTTTCATGTGTTGGCTACAACACTTTGAAAAATAGATCTTAGACTTGGTGTTTCATATTCATCTCCATTTTGCTTTTGAACATTGCATGGAAAAGTGGCATGGTAATTTGTTTTGGCAGGGAATTTGCTAGAAGCCTTTACTCCTTGAAATGCATTTGGAAATGTTTTTATTGTTTGAAAAACCTTAAAGCATCAGTACAGACCTGTAGAGTTATTAAATATATATTTTAGTGGAAGCTATGAGGTGTTGGAGTTGTCATTCTTTTTGTTGTTATGAATTATGCTTATTGAGTGATAAATTTCTTTTTTTTTAATGGCATAAAACCTCTCTTTGGTGTATTTATACTGCCTTTTAGCAATCAGAGTGTTCTAAATGTTGTGATGAGCAATTGAGTTCAATGTATCTGCGATTTGATCACGAAGTACTTTTCAACTGTTTCTTTTGGGCATGATTGAAACCCAGTCTCTGATGGGACTAAAAACATGCTGACAGGCAAGATGGCTTTTGCCATTTGAAATTTGGATTTCAGAGATTTTTGTGTGTTGAAATAATGACATTTGTGATCTTAGAAATATGAATAATGTCATTTTTACGTATTTTATCTGAAACAGTAGCATTCTTTCAAATTACTTGTCTGTGTAAATCAACCTAGCTCTGCTGGCTCATGAGGGTAGATCAAATTAGGGCATCTCAGAAAGCTAACTGTTCAAATCAGTCTATTCAAATGTTGTTAAGCTGGACAGCCAGAAACAATTCACTTTTGAGAATCTTTGGCATGTATATACAACATATTATGCACATCACTGTGTTTTGCTCTTTCATCCTTGCCGGCCAGGTTGGACGGGGTCCTGAGCAACTTGGTCTAGTAGAAGGTGCCCCTGCCCATGGCAGAGGGGCTGGAAGTAGATGATCTTCAAGCTCCCTTCCAAACTGAGCCATTCCATGATTCTCTGATTGTATATCATAGAATACATCATTAAAATATATAAACAGCATGTACTCCTGTTCTGCAGTGAGATATGCCTATTCAGGTATCCTGCTGAAAAACAACAACTTGCTGGTGTCAACCCTCTTCCATGGCTGCAATATTGTCACTAAAGTATCCTTACTTTTTTTAGTGGTCTCAGGGGGCACCTCTGCCAGGGTCCCCCTCTGTGCAAGCAGTTGTCAGCAGAAGTGAGCTTACCTACCCACTCCCAGACTCTGCCTCATCCTGATGCTGCACATTGGGAGGACGAGGTTGGAAGCTAAGGAGCACTGAAGAGGTCAGTTGTTTTGATCCAAATAGCATGTCACCTGCTTCCAAAGCTACAGGAGAGAACATCTCCAAAATGCAGAAACTTCCTGCTGTGATTCCAAACACGCTGTTAAAGAAAGACAGGGAACTGCTTGATCAAGGGGACAGATCCAGAGTAAATTGATCTATTTTCCTGGGTGCATACACCTATCTCTCTATATACAAAAGGAACATTATAAATGAAGAAGGGAAATGTTGTCTCTTCTCATGTTAAAGCAGAGCAATTTCCTAAGTCTCTCAAGGCATCACTACTGCTCAAGCCGTGTCACTCTCATGGCAGTGAATTTAGAAGCAATATCCTTTATGAGGAGAAAAAACAGGACACACTTTTGGATGCACAGGTTCTTTCTCAGTTCTGGAATGGAATCAGGAAAGGATTTATTCTATACTTGTTATTAAGCTGCTTGGTCTTGGTTTGGTTTTTTAAGTATTTCCTCCAGAAACACAACACAAGACATTCAAAGGTGAAGGAGATAGCTCTGGCCATACACCAGATGAAAAAGCAATCAGATCAAAAGCAAATATATAGGGAAGATTGGAAAAGATCTCTCTTTCTATGGCTGTGTAGCTCTGGAGCTAGTCTGCAGTGCCTGCAACACACCAGTGTCCTCTCTTTAGTCTCTGGCTTTGGTCAGAAGGGGAGCTCCATTTTGTAGGTTTTTTGTCTCTTCCCTGCTCTGCTTCCCTTCGGTATCACAGTCTGTCTGTCAGGCTGGTGAGCAGGATGGGCTCTCTGCCCCCTGGGGCTGGTTGTGCCCACATGCTCCCTACTTACCCCTCTGTCACCTTCCCCGCTCCAGGCAGAGCAGCACCAGCTCCTCGGCCAGAGCCCTTGGGTAGGTGGGGAGATGCAAGCAGGGCTGTCCCACGGTGCGTGGCCTCAGCTGGCAGCTCGGCTGGAAGGAGGAGGGAGGATGCACTGCACTGCACCCCCAGTGCAGGCTGAGCCCAGCGTGGGCTGTGTGACACTAACGAAGGAAAGGCACACAGGTGCTCTCCTGCCTTACACCCCACATCAGGCTTCTCTCTGTACAGCAAGCAGGATTTTGTTCAGCAATCAGGGCTATAAAAACAGCCTTTTTGTCAAGTCACTTGTGCAAATATGTCATCTGGGTCTAAATGAACACAAAATATGTGTATGTACATTTCCTTTTTTATCTTGCTATTGCTGGCATTGATGTTATGAAAGTCCACATTTCACATTAATTTGGGGTGATTCCCTTGTGCTTATTGTTGCTGTTCTTCCACGTACTGGTCTGTCTGACCCTTATTAAATATGAGAAAGATAATCTCTGCATCTTTAATGGGCTACCTTTTATTTTAAATGAAAAATTATTTTCCAAAATCGATGGAATGTTCATTCTCTTTGATGATAGCTCAGTATACCACCGAGTATCATCTTGGCTTAAATCTTTGCTACTCTGTGCTGGGATTTTGACAATAAAATGTTCATTTTTGGCAGTTTTTTAACTTGTCACCCTCAGAGATGTTTAAAAGAGACTTTTTATTCACAAAGTTTCATATATATATTTTAGATGATGAAAGGCCAAATTTTTACTTTTATGTTTTAGCAATAAGTGTGGAACCCTCTGAACTACTTTTTTTAATAGCAAATCTTATTAATTGTAGATGAAGGATTAAAGGAGATTTAAATAAGAGGAGCTAGAATTATTACGTTAGTTATGGCCCTAGCTGCACATTCCTTATCTGTTTTGGTTTTGGTGTTTTTTAATCTTCTATGCCTGTCCCACAGTATTCTGTTCTCTGACAGCATCATTTCTGACCTCTTCACAGGGGTTGTCTCACCGTCTCCTGACCATAGCATCCTGAATGTATCCATCAGGGAAATCATACAGAAAATGAATCTGCAGCTGGTTCCTTGGTTCATTGGTTCATTTGTTAGATAATACAAACCAGGACATGTTCCTACTTAATGCTTTAAAATGTGAATGCAGGATTCTTTGGTTTAAGAAAATAATGTAAAAATATTCCAGTGAAATCATACATAATCTTTTGTATCTTTAAACAGTTATTCTTTTGAACTATGTATGCTCCTCTTTAAGCAAGCTGATAAATGGAACTCCAGGGCAAAACTTAACAAAGGAAAAATGATATCATCAGAAAAAATTAACCTTTCCTTTAAATCCACCCTTCTCGTCTTCCTTCCCCAGTATCCCACCCTCTCTATTTAGGAAAGTTTTGATATTGCTACATTTGTATATTTTATAATGTATTGAAGCAGTTTTATATATCACATGTTATAACTTCAGGGGTGTACTACCTCTTCTTCTGCCATCCTCCATTAGATAACAAACAAACAAACAGACTTTTTTAGGACATAATATACATCCTATTTTTGAGAAGGGGATTTAGGCTATGCATAGCAACTTCTGTCATGGAAAAGTGAATGATCACTTGGTTAAGTGTTTTGTCTTCATAAATAAATGTGAAAATATTTTTGTTTTTGAAAGGCTATGAATGAGTGCTTGTTTGGGTTCGTTTTAAGTTCGTGGAAAGCCCTCAAGGGTGTAAAAACCTCTGCTTCAAAAGTACTTGTTAGATTCTTGAACAGCAGGAAAGGAAAGTTGTAATAGGTGACCATAGAGTAGAGCAGGTTTTCATATGCCCCAGAACTATCACTATGGAGCAGTTGTATAGCAGATTTGATCCAATTTCACATGAATGGAGTGATGGCTAGCATTTCAGAGAGCAGAACAGGTCTCCTGTAGTGAAAACTACTAACCACTTTAATTATATTTTCATGCGTGGCCTATTTTATAGTGCAATTTTCCTGAAAGGCTTACAGTTTGATTTCTCAAACTCAGGAGGTTAGTTTAGTTAGGGGTTTTCCTTGGAAACTAATGGATGCCTGGCAAGATTTTATTTTTTTTTTATTTTTTTTTAATTTTTTTTTTTTTTGGTGCTTCATGTGTGAACATATGTTACAAATCAACCTAAAGATTAAACCCTTAAAATTATTTTTAAATGTGATAGTGAGTAAAAGGCCAGTCTTAGCCATCAGTGTTCAATGTGAGTAAGTGAACTGCAAAAGACTGAGGAGCTTCTCATGATGAAGTGCCTGGCTACAGTTCATTCTGGTCCAGAAAATATCTGTGGTGTGGACAGAAGTGGACAGGATGACTGTAAGCATGCATGTGCATAACTATCTGTCTGTACAGCAATGGCTTGGCCTTCCTGGGTGTTTCCTGCTCTGAATTACAGGTTGGTGTACCCCAGAGTTGAGTTGAAGATCTGAACAGGATTTGGCAATGGGGAAGAGAATAAATTCTAAGCCCATGTCTCTGACTATATAAATATTGAAGTTAAAACTGTCATGGACTCATGTTACTCACAGAAGGCATTTTCTTTTCAGTAGAGTCCATGTTAGTATTTTCTGTGAATTGGATACTATAAGGAGATTACTTTGCAGTACAGTTTAATCTGATTCTGAAACAAACTGTCATGAGGAGGCACAATGCAGAAGCTGTCCAGAGATATCAAAAGAGAAAGACATTTAGCCAGCATGATTTTCCAAAAGGAAAACAAAACTCTGTCTGGAATCATCACTACATAATCACAAACACACATTTTCATAACATCTTTGAAACAAATCTGCCATATGAGATAAAAACATAATATATCAAGATACTGTGGCAAAAGCTACTTCAGTATAAGCTGGGTCCAAGAACCTGAGACAATATTAAATAACAGTATTAACATATAAAATGATATTGCTGAGAGAAAGGAAAAGGAATTAAAGAGGGAAAGAGAGAGAACATGTTGTCAGCAGTGAAATGAAGTGAGATGGAAAATAGGTGAGAATTATATAGGACAAGGTTTCTCACAGATAGTGGGAGCATGGAGGATGGTGGGTGAATGACCCTGAGAGGAGCAGGAGTTTCAGAAAAGGGGGAATGGCAGTGCTAGCTTAGTGGAAGAAAGGAGAACACAACAACAGAAAATAATTCCACATGTTTATATATACTTGTTAAAAACTGGCTCCAGCGTAATTTTTGGCAAGTCTGTGCCAGTCACGAATGAAGATCTGGGTTTTAGTTTTTAGGGGAGGCTGCTCAGGATCTCAATAGTTCTCCCACATGAGGGTTGCCTACTAACAAAGAGCTGCAAATAAGCAAAAATTTTTTCTAATATTTTCAGGAACATAAAAATCCATGGAGAATGTGTTCATTTTAACGAGGTCACAGGTTTGCCAGCAGGACTGCTGTGAGACTTACCTGGCAAGAAATGGATTGTTTAGTGCAGGTCTTTTTTTCTGCCCCAGACTCCTCACCTGCTCTCACTTCTTCAGCCAGCTGGGATTCATTACCCACTTCCATATTGCTGGGAAAAGTGGCTTACCTCTTCTTGAGTCATAGTTCAGGACATCTGTTGGGAGAAAAGGGTTAAAAGCAGAAGAATGGTGAGGAGGATGGTAGATTCGCTCCAGTGACCTTGCAGCTGGGAATGCCAAGGCCTGGAGAATAACTGTGGGAAACCATATGTTATGCTTGCTGCTGTTTATGCTCTCTCTGTTTTGAGAAGTAGAATTTCTGTGTAGAGGTAATAGAGGTGTTTACAGAGGTCCTCTCCCAGACTTGCTTGAGCTCCCTGTCTTGGGACGGAGATCAAAGCAGAGATCATAAAAATCAGTGGTGACCTCAGCATGGAGGTAAACTGTTTCTGCATGGGCCTTTGACAAAGGGATGCAGAGAGCAGCCCTGCCAGACGCTGGGGTGGGCTGAGCCGGATGGTGCCCATGTCCCCATTTCCCGTGTCTCTTCCTGTATCTCGGGATCCTCCAGCCAGAGAGGTAATGGAATACACTTACTGTTTGCATTGCAGCTGTGGTGTTTTGGTGGCCCTCACTCACCTGCATGTGCTGATTCATGCAGCACCCAGCATGTTAGTTCAGCTATGGTTTAGCAGGGCAGCCCACGTGTTCCTTACAGCCAGTCTGTGTAGAGTGGGGCAGAAAGACCTGGCACAGCAACTTGTGCAGCAGCAGTCTGCTCTGCCTGCTGCAGTTCCCTCAGTGCCACGGGAGCTCATCCCCCTACCCAAATGGACACAACCTGGACCTCTAGTATTTAAGTGACTTGATTAAAGTTTGCTTGAGAATCAGTACATGAAATCAAAAGTGCCTTTAGGATGATACATCCTTCCTTCGAGACCAAAGAAAATTTAATTTGTTCTTACTTTGAGGAATCTGTTTCACTCTCCTCCACTTCTCTTTTCTCAAGGATCTTTGAGATGTACAGTCTCAATGAACACACAATATAGACACTGGAAAAGTAACTGTTAGCAAAGATCTCTGTCCTTCCCAAGAAAGTTGAGGAATTCCTGACAGGATACAGTGAAGTAGACTAGTACAATTCAAGGAAACATGACACAATGAGACAAAGAAAGGACAATTAAGAGACAGCAAGACAAAGAAAAAAAATCAATTAAAAGGAGGAGATTAACCCAAAAAAGTGGAGGCCTCATAACCATCTTTCTTCGTGCAAAGAAAAATCTCACAGAAGAGAATTAAAATATGTTAATACTTCTGCAGAGTGCTCCAGGGATGTTGGGAAATTGTGACTGGCAGGCTGGGAGGGAGGGTGATCGCTCTATTAGAATGTGTCCCACACTGTGAGAAAATAATAATAAATGGATTGCTGCTTCTTCAACTCTTAATTTAATTTAATTTAATTGCATTTAATTAATATGATTTTTTAATCAAGAAGCAAAATCTAATGTATGATAATAACTCTGCTCTTCAGGAGAGCCTGTGAAAATCATGCATCTCATTTGTGGATGGTACCAAAAGCTGTTTAGTCTGGGGGATAGATGCCATATATTTCAAGGATACTGGGTTCAAACTCTATGCAGTTTCCATTTTCATTAAAATTTCTCTTAACATTGTTTTATTGATATGGGACTTAATTTTTTTGTTTTTCAAAGCAGAAATTAATGTATAAGCTAACTTATTTCTCATGTAAGAGAGAGAAATTAACTGAGAGGTAAAATAGCTATTCATCATCTAGTGACTATGTGAAATTTTTGCACTTTATTAGTTTATTTCCAATATTTATCTTTAATACATAAACTATTATTTAAAACACTCAGAAAGCCTAAGATCTGATTCCGATGTAGCTCTGTTTTTAATCTTCTGATGTTATAAAGTTTACAACTCCACGTTTGTATAAATAAACATATAACATGCTTGCCTGGGGTGCCCAGTACTGAAACTAAAATGCCACAATGCTAAAAAAATAACTTCATTTCATACCCTGGGACAGTATGGACTGCCAGTGGAAATCATCTGTGATACTTCTGTCTTTTTTCCTTCAACAGAGTGAATGACTCCTTCAGAATGCTAATAAAGTCAGTAAGATGTGTTCTGCACTTGCTGCATTTGCTGGCAGCAAATTGCATGTTTCCATTGCCATGGGGCAAATTCCAAGTCCACATTTGGGAGTCTTTTCTGACTATGTAGATGAACATCCTGGTGGGGACAATCTGGCCTATAGAACCCACAACAATTTAGGCTTCTGTTTCTCATGTCCCAGATGCCTGAATCTAAGAGATCTATAAAGAACTGTAGTGTTTTTTGTAGAGGTGACAAGGGTGTTATTAAAATGTTGGAAAAATAATAATGACTAAGTACTCAGAGCTGACACAATTTTCATATACTGTCCATAACTTTTTTTATTTTTGATATTTGAAATGCAACATTAGGGCTTGATTCTGATTCCACTTGTCATGTTGCTGTTTTTCGAGGCCTTTTTTTCCTATACTGATGTATTATTCTTTGGTCTGAAAAGCTATTTCAAGTCCTTGAGGCTCATAAGGGATTTGAATCCTTTGCTGACTAAGGATGTGATTTAAATAAATGCTCATGATTAAGCAGGTATGTAAAAGTGTTACACAGGAACCTCAATAAGCTATAAGTGGAATTTGGTGCTATAAAAGCACAAAGATATTTTGCACGAAAGGGCCATTCTTGCAAAGGTCTCACATGAGAAGAAGAAACAAATAAGTGCTGGCAACTGAACTTTGAGCCTGTCTTTCACAATCCTCTCGCTGTCCTTTAATTCTTCATACACTGAAAAGCAGCACAATTACCATGATATTGAACTGTGAACATAAAATGGCTAAACACATCTTGTGCTCCGTGGCAGACCAGCAATGTGTGTACCTTCAGAGCACAGCTATGTCTGAGGACCTGCACAGTCAGGGTGACCTTTGGCCACTTGTTTCCCCTTTGAGTTAGAGTTCCCTTCTCCAGGTAAATGCAGCAACATTTTGTGGTTTGGGCTGCCTCACCCCCACCCCTGCCATTGTTGTTTTTGTCATTGTCTCTGTGGCTTTCCAGAGCTGTCAGCAGCAATTTTGGCTGGTCTGTGAGGAGAGCAGCGCTGTATTCCTGGCATCAGGTGAAGCAAACTGCAATAAAATTCTGTTCTTCTCAACAGCATTGCTGGAAAATTCCCCTTACTGTTCTATACACAGGCAGAAGAGGTTGGAATGCCCAACAGAGGTCCCAACTACATACTTGTGCACTGTTTTTCTCCCTCATGTTTGAACACTGGTATTCACAGAATCACAGAATAGTTTGGATTGACAGGGACCTTTAAGCCCAGGTAGTCTAACTGTCCCACAATGGACAGGGACATCTTCAACTCTATCAGGATGCTCCTTTCTTTTCTGTCTGCAAGATTCATAAAGCCAGAGAAGAGGCAAAGAAGTCCCTCAGTTGGAGACTCCCTGATTATTCCCCTCTTTGGCCCTTCAGCAGCAATTGCACAGTGAGCAGGGTCCTCAGTGACCCCAGCAAAGCATGTGCTCATCCCTCCACTGTAGAGTGCAGGGAGCCACTCAGCTGCTCCTTCCTCTGTGCCTTTACTGTCTTGGGTTTGCTCTGCCCAAGCTGCCTTCATGTTCTCACCTGTCCCCTGTTAAATCTGTGTGCTCCCCACAGTGCTCAGGAAAGGTAGTGTTGCAGTTTCATATTGGTTTCAGCTTCTTGCTCTCAGTCTTAAAATCTCTTGGTGACTCTGCTGTGACCAGCAATTGAAGGAGACTGTGGAGCAGGCATTCACTGTATGATTTGTATCTAGACCATAAACTCATATATTTCCCAATACTTTAAATGCATCCCAAAGGTTCTCTAGGCTAATGGTATCTTGACCCTGGGCTTCTTCAGAAACGAGGTTTCTGTGATGCTGTCTTTATGTTTCTGTGTCTGAGACTTGGGAACCACTCTGTCAGTGTCAATCAGATCTGCCATAGAGACAAAGAGGTCAGATAACACATTCACAGACAGATTCACACTTTCCTGCCTATGTGTGGTACACCTTGACATGTGATCCTTGTATGGGAACAGGAATCCACCTTTTCTCCTTCTGTACAGATTTAATTTCCAAGTCCAGATGTTAGGCACACTTCCATAAGAGACTATGAAGAACTTCTGTGTTCCATACTGCAGACAGAAAAAAAAAATCTTAAAATCCTTCAAGTTGTGTGCAAAAAAAAAAAAAGGATCAGGAGAAGATCAAGATTTCTGGAGAGGTTCACACTGGAGGTATGTCTGTGACCTTCCCAGCTGCACACAAATCTTCACTTGCAGCTTGCACTTTGTTAGCCACCAGGCAGACCAAACAGAAGACATGAATACTTTGGAAACTCATGTTTATTCATTCTGCTGTTCATAGATACTTGTCCGAAGCAAAAAAAGCACAACAATGTTTTCTTCCTCCTTTCTTCCAGCTCATAAGATTTTACCTTTGCACTGTGCTAGCCATAAACCTCAGCCTGTGCAATATTTTGTTAGAGACTATAACTATTTTAGGGGCTGAAAGTCAAAAGCTCTTGAGATTTAACCTCAAGCAATGTTTTCTAAGGAAAAGGGAGACTCTCAAAGGAGTAGAATGAACACTAGATATAGATATTAGAAGTTAAATTTGTTGAATTATTATTATAAAAATGTTTTCTCTAAAGGCCTATAAAATAGCATTTGGAGTATCAAAACATCTCTTGCTTCTTGAATAAGTAGGCAATGAAACAATGCATTTAAAAAACAATGATTCAAAATATTTCTGAAACATGTAATCTATAAAATATGGGGTGTATATGAAACTATTGCTATATAACTATTCCTTATCTAGGGCTAGATCTTTGGAAAGTAGTCAGAAAAAAGCCCAAGGTGGGTTGAGGGTAGTTCAGGATAAATTTGACTTTTTGCCTTGCCAGGAAGTTGCTAGGCAGCTCTCTTTGCTGAGTGAGTTACAAGTATTTGCATTTTAAGTTGAGCACCCAGACAAATCCTATGAGCAGTGAGAAAGTAATTAGTTTTTTCTGTGAAGTCAGACGTGCAGAAAAAGGAGCATGGCCCATAGGGTGAAGTCTGAGGATACTGAATTTAGTCTTCGGTTAAAAATCAATTTCCTCAATACTCCTCATACTTGCAGGGTGGTTGTTGCATGAGGACCATGTTCCTGGTAGAAACAGGTCTTGTGGGCAGGTCACCTCTCTTCCAGCATGCCAGGAAAACTAACTGTCTGGGCTCTTCACCCCCATCTGTGCACGGGGACAGAGGTGCTGGAACATCCTGTGCTGGAACATCTGGAGATCAACAAGGGAATAAAATTCCACTTCATTAACAGCAAAAGTAGTTGCACTGACAGGGAAATACAAAGACAGAGGAAGAAATTATTTAAGTTCAAATAACTTTATGGATTCATTTACTGTTGTGACCTTGACTTTGTGACATTGTTATTCTTTTAATTTACAGTTTATATCTGTATAAATAATGTATG
>VZTN01004934.1:36444-117837 GCA_013400515.1 Erpornis zantholeuca | reverse complement strand
AATGTGATAAGAAGAAGGAAGGAAGGAAGGAAGGTAGGAAGGAAGGAAGGAAGGAAGGAAGGAAGGGAATGAGTAGTAGGTTCAAGAACAAGTTATCAAAGAGCATAGAATTTATTTAATAAAAGAAATATTACTTAACATTTATAATAAAACATAACCAAGATTTCAAGCGAGGAAAGTACCAAGATCTATACCTGATGTGGATTAGCACGTGTCATGTACAGGCCACGAGCTAATGATCCCTGGGTCTCAGACATTTTTTACCTCGTTTACAGATTGTGAGACCAACCCCTCCCCTCCTTTCAGCTCTGCTCAGGGCTCTTCAGACACATGCAGCGATGTTAGTTTCGGTATCTTGGTTTGAAGTCATTCTTATTCTTGTTTGGATGTGCAGCCAGAAAGACTATATTCTGCAATCTTTTATCACATGTCTCCACCTCATGAAAAACAGAAAACAGGATAAAATAATAATTATATATATATATGGCAAAAAGAACATAAAAGTTGCAAAGTCCAGCATTCAAAAGTTAAGCAATGTCAGACTGAATTTCTCGAGGCATCCTTAATTTCACCTCCTGGTGAATATGCATTATGATACGGCTTTAATTACAAGGTTGCATACTATTACTTTTCCCCAGGACACCTGCTTCAGCAGGGCACAGGATGGATGGTGCTCACTTAATGAGCAGCTATTCAATATGTTCTTTTATCCTCATTGCTTGGCGTTTGGCCTCAGGCCTTATTTACTGCACACTGCTCAGGCTTGGTTCTAAAGACAGAATTATTCATTTCCTACTTGACTGTTCTGCACTTCTCACTCTATCTGAACACATTACAAACTTTAATGAATCTTTGCAATACCCTAGAAAGAGCAAGGTCCACTGACCCCCATTTATAGGTAGAGACCTGCAACATTTCCACATATCCTTGGTTTTAGGATTCCTTTGAATTGCTTTATCTTCCCTCCTTTCAAGAGAAACCCTCTTTTACAAGATGTTTTCCACATCTTATTTACTGAATGTTGTGGCTGGAAATTTTAAAGAACAGTGTAATCTGAGGTAGCAATCCCAGACGGAAAATTTTGGTTCTTCTGACAGAGCAATAAGCTCTCTCTACAGAGCAACAGCACTCTCTCTAGAAGGGAAAAGAGTGACAGGTGCCATTTCAGTTACAGAAGATGTACCTCAAAAACAAAAAGGCTTAAACCTTCCCTGAGCAGCCCTTCCCTGAGCTTCAGCACAGCTTTCTCCTGTTCCTCCAGCTGATGAGCTGGTCAGTGTTTTTATGACTTTTTCCATAATTATATAAGGAACATATCTGCTTACAATATCTAAACCTTATGAAATATCATTATTTAAACCCTAGACTCTGCATATCTGTACCTAGTAACGTACAGTTTTAAGGCACCTTTTTCTAGAAAGAAAAGGAAGGTGGACACAAACACTGAGTCTTCTCTCTCTTTGCTTAACCTCTTTGTTTACCACATAAAAGCAGAGAATTAAAATAAAGACCTGGTGATAGTCTATCCTGGGCTAGTGAAATCCAATATCCAATATCCTTTGGTGGATTTTTTGGCTTAACAAGGTGGCAGTTTGCAGGTGCTTCAGAGAGATTAGCCTCTCTAGGAATCACTGAGACAAAATGGTAGAAATGATAGCAGAAAGAATCTCTTTGTTGTGCAGCTGCAAGATGATTAAAACATTGACAAACTACTTAACCATTGATTTTTTTGTTTGGTTTGTTTTTTGGTTTTTGGTTTGGTTTTTTTTTTTTACATATAGATTAAAAAAAATCAAAAAAACAGGTAGATTTTTGGTTGGTTGGTTATTTTAACTGAAAAAAATTCAGCAGCCAAGTTGAGATTGAAGAATTACTGGCATGCAAGTTGGGAACCACTGAACCTCCTGAACCAGGGAAGCACCTTTTTTAATAAGTGGAAATTCATGGAAGGAGGTTCAAAGCCTGTATAAGAATGTACTCTTTTTCTAGACTATATGAATCTACCTAGTTGCAGAGGAGGATCCATTAGGTTATGAATTAGTGTCTGTAGGTAAACCTTTTCACTGTTCATGAATGCCTATGTCTGTTTTGAGTTCAGATGTGAACTCTGGTACTCTCAGGTTTAGCATTCGGACACATGAGTTTGGAAAGAAAGATTTGTTTGGAAAGCAGAATTTGTTTGAAAGTCATGAAAGAAATCCTGGAGAGAGGACCCCAAACCAGCCCTACCCTCTGTGGCCTTTGTGCAAAGATTTTGTAGTTGCTTTGGTTTTCCAGTGGAAGAATTCTTCACTTCTCTTTTGGCACTGAGGATACAATGACATTTTTTTAGCTTTGGTAAATAATGAACTCTGTCTTCCGAAATGCCATAAGATCAAGAAGAGAACTTTGGGTGAACTACATTAATCAGGACTGGATTGGCTTTCCCTTTTCCAGTTCATGGCATATTTTCATTTAGTTCTCAGTTTACAGTGCAAGATAAATGGGCAAAACACAATTGCAGGAGACAGAATTTTCTTTCATCTCTTTACTCATACTTGTTTTGTGTACATTCTCCTTCTATCTATCCTGCTTCTAAGCTTAAAGAGAATTGAATCTTTCCCAAGGGACTGATGGAAGAAGGAAATTTTTTTTCCTTTAAACAAATATATATTCAATTTAAATCTATATTCAATCTAAGATTTTCTTAGACTGTAATTTTAATTAAAAATTAAAGATAGGAGAAATGTAATTTGATTTTCAGGTGGTTCAGACTTCTGGTTGGAGGAAGAATTTCAGATGTGCTCCATCTCCTTCTGTTGTGTCCCCTTCTATACAAATCTTTTTTTGACCATCTGCTGAACTACTTTTCAGAATGGTGGCCCATATATTTTTGGCTTCTGTTTTTCCAGTATACCTTTCTTTTCTGCTTGGAATATTAACAAAATGTTTTTAAATAATGGGGTATGTAACCTGCTTAGAAAATAACATCCATTTGGATAGTAATATAATTTGCACTACCTCTGCACTGTTAATTATATTACAAAGAATCACTATGGTGAAGAAAAAGGATTTTGCTCCATAAGGCTTCCTGGCATTTTATTGTCTTTCACCATCAACGATGTTCTCATCCAGTTAGTTCAGTTAGGAAAGAAATGGCAAAATAAAAGGATACTGATTGACAGGAACAGGGAAATTAAAAAGCAACTAAATTACAGGTACTTCACTGTTCTGCTCTTCCTGTGATGAGCCTTAGCAAGTAAGTGCCTCCAAAAGCAATGGGTTATTCTTAACATTGATCACCTTCCTCTGCTTCTATCATTATTTAAATCTGTAAGATATTTGTCCCAGACTTTGCTATGAGAGTTCAGAGACTCCATTTGCAATGAGCTCCATCTATTTTCTGTAATTAATACAGTTCTGATACCGGACATGACTGGTTTATGTTTGAAAGGGGAATACATTAATCTGTCAAAATACTTTTTTTTTTCACCTATGCAATAAGAAAAAGGCAGACTCTGAGAAGGAAAAGGAAAAGTTCCCGTCCTTGTACTTGCCCTCTGGGGGTGCTCCAAACAAAAAGATTCAGAATGTACTCTGAAAAATCCAGTACGTTCAACATAAATTATCTTCCTGTGGTGTTTTCCCCATCCTGTTGACTGGTGGCACATAATATGGTGCCAGAAAGTCATCAGTCTGGCAGCTGGGATGTTTTTGTTTTGTTCTGCTTTGCTTTGCTTTGCTCTGCTTTTCTAACACTGATCCAGTAAATATTTGCTGGGCCATTTGTACCATCTGCCATGCAAATGTTAGTCCAAGGAAGAATGGCAGACAGGGTGGAATATCTATGTTAAAGCTCCATTTAAAGGGAAACTGCTGGTGCCAGTGGCAGGAAACTGTGAGAACATGGAAGTTAAGCAAGAAATACAGAGCAGAAAAGGACACAGCCCCTGCAGCTTTTCTAGAGAATCATCTGTTTCCCCACACCTCTGACCAAAAGTGGGGCTCGCACATTTCACATCCTTCTCTTCCCTCAAGATGCAGGAACGTGGGAAACTAAGGACCTATACTTGAGTGGCTTGGCACTAGGAGAAGACAAACTGTTTTGGCTCAATTAGAAAGCGAAGACTTTGCCCAACATCTGCAACTGAAGATATAAATTCGTATGGCTCAAAACCTCTTTGGTTTCTGTCTGCTGCTCCTGTGTGCTCAGGGGCTGCTGTCTGACTCAAAAGCTGGAGGAGGCATTATTTAGAGTCAAGTTGGGATCATCTTGGTATTTGAGAGTATTTTTTTAAACAAAACACCATGAGATGCACTAATGAAATGCCCATGTTGTCTCAGGCCGAAGAGGAGAACTTGTGATATTCTTATAAGTACCTGGGTTTTGATCCCCTCCTCAATTGTGTGAGTCAGCTCCTCATTTAATGAAAAAACTCATTATGTTTCTGAATACTTTTCTTTCTAATGGAACCAGATTCCTTTTGAGTTTCTTTGTTACCCACTGGATCATTTCAGATGAACTCTCTCAAAAAAATTTTAGAAAAGAGACAAGCAAATACACCTTCTTTTTGTTTGACCTGCTATACAGAGAAAGGGGAAAAGACCATGATATCGATTTTCAGATGAGATGTACTTCACCACAGGTCAAGCCAGTGTACAGTAAAATGCATGGATCTGTGTAACACAAAAGGAAACAATAAAAGGTGATTTCCTGGGCATCAACCACTCACTGTTAGTGTTGCTGCAGCTATACAAAACCCTATGTAGTCCTGTTGCTTGACCTTCAATCACTGTAACAATGATGCGTGGTTAGAAAAGCACCAAATTTCACTTTCTTCCATTGTAGCATTCTCCACTGGCATTTGTGATAGGAATGACTGCTGTCAGAGGAAATGAGGTGTCAGGATGCTTGGACAAAGCATCACAGAAATCCAGTGTTTTGTTTGTCACATAAACAAACCAACGTCCTGACCAGTGCACATTAATGGAAGAATGATTGTTTCAACAGGGGGAAATAAAAACAACCCTCAAAACAGAAAGCATCTTTCTCCTTTGGCAAAGTGATGAAATGATTTCCAGTGTTGTTCTTATTAACGATTCCTGATCATATATTTCCAGCTAATATCTGGTGCATTTTTGCTGTTTCTGGTCATTTTTCTTCACTCTGTCAAAACCAAAAGGCTTCCTTTTTGCAACAACATGCAAAGTACCAACATTCCAGCTCAGCTCAAGTCTGACGAGGGTTCACAGATAAAGGAACACCAGTGAGCTCTTTTGATGTTTCAATAGAAAGTAAAACCAAAACCAACTAATCCTTCCTATTGGAAGAAAATATAACAAATCAGAGTTTGGAAAGCCAGGGCTGAATGAACTTATTTGCTTTTTGTTGTATAAATAAAATTATTTTCCATATGCTTGATTGTATTGGGTTGATAATTCTCATTTTGTATGCACATGACAGTGAGAGAGAGGTTTAAATTTTTCTTTCCCATCCATTGTCTCAGTGAATTTACTGATTCCCTCAAATCTGAAAAATACCAATTATACTGTCAGAAGGGAAATCAGGATGGCATTTCTTGCTTCCAGACTTCCTTTGCTGCCAGGTAGGTTATGCTTGCCTGTGTTGGAATGGAGAGTGTTGCGTGCTGCATCAGTGACGGAGTTGCTGTTGTGGATTAGCAAAAAGACAGTGATGTGAATGAATCTGAAACTGTCATCTTTTCATTGTTTCATGAGACAAAAGGTAATTTTTAACTCAGTCCCATATGTCACTCTCATGTGTTCAGCATTCTCTGCAGCAGCATCCATTTGCTACCTTCACCGAGCCTGAGGACTGGGAAGCCCAACTCTGGCAAATGGAAATCATACATTAAAAATAATGAATACTTGTTTTTCAGCATTCCACAGCAATTTTTTCAGTGATGTGTATGTGTAGGCTTATTTATTTCAATTGCATTTTGTTTCTCTTCTTTGACCTTCATAATAGATATAGCAGCTATTGACCATTAATTGATTCATTATAGAGGTATTGATTAATCACAGGCATCGAAGAAGGTCAGTGCCCAGGTGATTCCAATTTTAATTCCAAATGATGCTTTTCGCTATCTTGATTTAGTGAGCTCACACTGTACTCTTTGTCTCTTGCTATGAGAGGGATGCATCTTCCTTCCCTCTCAAGCTGATTGACAGTCACTTTCAGGCAGGAGATGGCAGCTGCAGCAAACTCACATTCTTGTTTGCCCCAAGTGAGATGAAATTATACAAAGGGAGTTTATTCTCCAAGATCAGTAGAGCTGAGACTTGAGGCACTTGGTTCTCTTATGTGCCACAGGACTACCATCCCTGACTTTTTCAGAGACAAAATTTCAAATGCTTTTCTGAATGGAATTTAAGTTTTGGAAAAATGAAACATATTTCTGAAAGTACTTGTCTAATGACCAGATGTAGCAAAATGACTTTCATAAAGGCCATATTGCTATGTTACAATTTGCAGTGTCACTGCCACTGAGACACTATAGATGTATGCAGTGCTTAAAAGGGCCTGCATAATTTAGTGGCTCACATATATTTTATTTCTCGGAGCAATTGCCTGTTGCCTGGGGGAAAGGAGAAATCTACTATATTAAGCGATAAATATAATGTGTAATTCTGTTTAAATGTAAACTCATATTTTTATGTAATTTTTTTTTAACTGGTCACCCTGAAGGTAGTAGTTAATTACAAATAATGGCTGGACACCAGGAGTGACCATGAAATTCTAAGGCATGCCTTGACATACAAAATCTCTTTGTTTACAGTGCCTGCACATGCCAGTTTTTTATTTCCTCACTCTTTTCAAATATCTAAGTTAGGCATGAACTGAATAACACATTATGTCAATTGCAGACCCCCACAAGGTGACAAAGCACCAGAGCATTCAGCCATGTCAAAGAGAGATGTATGTTAGGAAAGACGGTGTTGTGAGGGTCAGGTAGGGTGTTTGGCATTGGCTTTGTGCCTGTGCCACTTTGGCATGCTTGCTTTGCCTTTCAGACAGATGGACCTCAGCACAGCGTCGTTTAGGACAGACTCCAATGTTTATATTCTTCAGGTATGTTCTCACTCTCTCCAGTTGTCATCTTGGAGTTTGGGAAAAATCACTGCCATTACTCACAAGGAGAGTAGCTGAGAGTGTGACAAGGTTTCTGCTGTCCAGAGAGTACCTGCTGTCCATTACCATCATCATGGAATTTCTAGAGGTGTGCATGCTTGCCTTCTCTGGTTGGGCCATGCGGCACAGCAATCTCTTGCCAACAGTGCAGATCTTTGGCTAAATGCTAGTCCTGGACATTTCCAAGAGCCACGCTTTCAACACTGAAGGCAGAAGGAGAGAATTGCAGGACCTCTGGTTCAGCTCCTCTGGTGGGGGAAACTCAAGGTCTGGGACTGATGTGCCAGAACAGAATGGGGTTTTTCAGACGGCATGCCAATGCAGAGAAAGGGGTAATTTGTTGTATGTCATCATGAAATAAGTTAACTGAGTTAGATTAAACAGTAGTATTTCTCAGACTAATCTGTTTCATGGTACTAGTCAAGTATAATTAATCTGTATATAAAATCTATAATTATGATGGGAGATGAAGATACGTGAATTGTAACTAGCTTAAATTATTTTTTCTGAAAAATCTCTTGAGAAATAAAGTTTTTTCTAGTAGTTGGTTTGTTTATTTTCTTGAAAGTAAATTTTCATTCATGCTTCAGAAGATGGGGGAAGGTGACTAAAACTATTTTTGGCTTTTTTCTTTTTTTAATTCAGTATTTTTTGCCTTGATTGAATCTAGTTACACGCCCCAGGTGACTCAGAGGATGACTGTATGGAAATAGATTCTGTTGCTGGGAGGAAGCATTTCTGAAGGATGGGAATGGGAGCTTCATGTAAGTACTACTGACATCCTGGTGTGTCTGAGGCTCTGGGCTTCAGTCTGATATATATTGCAACCTGCAAGGCAGATCTTTTAGCAACTGATGCAATTTGTTAGAGTATGACAATGATGACATTTGTATTGGCATCTGTCTAGCAGCAAATATTTTAGTTTCATGCTAAGCATGATCAAGCCAAACAGGAATTGATTATAAACTCAAGTCAATATTTCACTGGCAAAAGTAAAGTATTCAGTGAGAAAAAAGAGGCCACTTTTCAACAAAACTTATTGTAATTTATTATTAATGCAAAGATGATCAGATAAAAACTGGAACTTGGCAAGCTGTCAAAAACTCAGAGTGAATCAAAAATTTATAAAACACTATTGAGTTAAAACAATCCTATTATAGATCCTAGCAATCATTTTTGCTGAAGCACGCTCTTTAGATTATTTTACTGTTGAGACATTAGTATACAAGGATTTAGAGCTTTGAAGCTTCCCCCTCTCTCTCTCATTCTCTCTCTTTTCTTTTTCAATGGCATAAAATTAAAAATGAAATTTACACAGTAAATTATTTAGCTTCAGTTCACATTTGGATTGAATAAGAACAATAGAGTTTAAAATAATGACAGTACTTTTTCCTTTATGGATTGTATTTTGCTGACTTACATGAAAAATTACTGCTATTACATTCAAGCAGAATAAATTGCTTTATGAAATCTGTAAACTTAATTTGTGCATGCACTCAAGCACTAGCTGCAGACATGATGCTTTCAGGAAAGAAAATAACCCTGGTGAAATGCTTCTTCGTCTATGGATTTTTTTCTGCTTGTGAATGTTTTAAATTTTTATTATCTTTGTCATTCTTAAACATGAGATCCATTTTTCCCAAATGCTGGGCTGTGACACATGGTGGATACATTCTGAAATGGGTGTCTATAACTGTCCATACCTCTGAGCATCTGCCCCTTTTTGTATGGGGATTTCTAAAGTGCCTACATCACTCTTGCATTTAAGCTTCATTTTTCCTAGAGATAGCTTAAAGCAAGGGATGTCTTGAAATATCAGCTCTTCTAAATTTCATCTTTGTCTTTCTCTCTTAGGAGTAGGCAATTTCTGCTCCTTAAAAGTAAGGTCAGCCCTGGAGATTTGTTAATTTAAGCAATGTAGTTCTGAAAAAGTTCTCTTTCTTTCTTGACTCAGGTATCTCAGAGCAGAACATGAGCTTACCAGCACGTCTTGTCAGTCATAGATACTGCAATATAACTGCCATAAATGCATAGAAGGGGTAAGGTGTTATACATAGTTTCTTCTGATGTGTTTTTGTCAGACTGCCAGCTCTTTCAATTTCTATTCAAAAATTAATTCTTCTAAGTGATAATGTAATAATTGTATATTACTTATTATAAAAGTAATAATATGCTTTGTAATAATTGACTTAGGATAGGAGGAAAGGTGTTTAGAAGGGCATTTCTGCATTTAGAAGCAGCATTTCACTGAAAACCGAGGCACACCATGCCAGGAGAATGCTGGCAGGCTCAGGTAAGGCTTGTCTGCGGGGCACAGAACAATTCCCAGACAAAATGCAGGAAGCCACCTCGGCACAGTGCTGCTACTGAGCTGATGTCCCAGCTGGCCCAGCTGGCTGGTGAGCCATCCTGAGCACTGCACTAGCCACAGGCTCCCAGCATCCCACCCTGGGCTGACACAGAGGCTGCAGGCTCAGACTGCAGAGAGAGCTCCCCAGGATTTGCCCGCCTCCCACTGTGAAGAATACATTGCGTTCTCGCTTTAGCAGGGTGGGGAAAATGAAGACTCTTTGTAGGTATTTGAATAATTTATAACCTTAAACTGAAATAGATTAAGCTTTTCTTCATTTACAAGCTCACCTAAAGTCTGAATGCCAGAGCAGATTTCATCTGCTCAGAGACATAATGTAATGAAATCACAGTTGATACCATGACCCGTGAATTGTTATTTTTAACTTGACATTTCTTTTACGTCACTGCAGATGTTTTGAGGAATGGAAAAGAAATGAAATTACTGGGTTCTTTGTTTTGAGCTAACAGTCTATTGTCAGGTTTATCATGTTACAATGGTAACAGTAATTTCCTTAAGTGATTTTTAATGGATAACAGTACACATCAAATTATGATCTTGTCAGATGTGAAAACTAACCAGGGTTAAGTTTTGTCAATATTTGAATAGAAAACTGCAGAAATTCATGAGGGCTAAGTAAGCTTTGAGAGCAACAGGTTACTAGTAAAAGATAATAACAACGGGAAAACATATTTCTGCAAATTGAAATTAATTGACTATACTGTTTTCAAAAAAATTAATGTAATTGCAGCTGTTTATGCAAAATAGGGATGATGAATTTGTAATTAAGAACAGAAATTTTATAAGCACAGTCACAATTACTTCATCTACGTGTATGTACGTGTGTGTGTGTGTGTATATATGTATACACATGATCAACTTCATATTCTCCAGTCTGATATTTGTCAGGAGAAAATGCCACACAGCAATTATAAACATACACAAGCAGAAGCAAGTTCTGCTGTTTTGACATTACATAGCATCTAACATGTAACCAGTAGTTTAAGATCAATAATATAAAATTTTACTGTGGCACAGTCCAAAAAGCCAGTCGCTTCCTGGCTCCCATCATGTTAGAATCTGAGAAACATAAAAAAGAAATGATCCCTAGCTTTCCCTGTCAGACAGAGCAAAGGAGACTGGAAATAGACTGTGAAAACAGAGAGATGAGTAGTTGACTTCCACTAATTGAAATTAATTACAATTTTACTAATTTAACTATCCTGAATAAGGGCAAGAGAATAAGAGCAGGCACAAATGGAAGAGAAAGTGTCTTAGTGCATGACATTTTAAAATACCTAAGTTTAGGTGGCTACATGAGTGTCTTCATCTGCTCTGGATGTCTAAGCTCCTACTGTGTTCAGTGGATATTTAGCTGAGACAGGGGAATCAAAAGAGCCATTGAGTTCATATATCAGGAGGATTATCAGCCAGATTGCTCCCAGAGACAGTGCTAAGGCTATGGAAAGGATCCTGATCCTGCCCTGTAACAGACCAATTCTTCAAGTAAACCATTTTACAGAGTACTGTAATCACCTTCCTACCTGAATGCATTGCTTTGTAACATTCAGTGCTCTTAATTTAAATGGATTCTTAGTTGAGGCAATGTGTGTGTGAGGTAAAATCTATGGCATGGCTTCTGGATCACAAGCTTTCCTCTTCCTCTGTGACATGAAAGAGATACAGCTCAGCAACATAAATCTTCCCCAACCTTTCCACAGGACAGCTGTGAATTTCTGATTTGAGCATAAATTTTCATATTTATTTTCATATTTATTATTTGGCCTGTATTTTGTCTTATTTGGACTTCTCACTTGAACGGCACTCCAAGCATGTAAACTTAAACAGGTTTTTTTATTCAGGCTTTCAGAACACCCTTTGCTCTCAGCATCTGAACTCAGCCCCGTGCTGATCAAGTGAGCAGAAAACAATCTCCAGGAGTAATTTTAAGGGCTTTTCTCTCAATGATGTTGCACCAGTTATCTAATGATGCATGAAAGCGACATAAAACTGGAAATGCTCATACCAATGTTTCTGTACAATCACATTAGAATGTCAGATCTTCGGGATTGAACTTTTTGAGTGGCACAGTACAGTTCACTTGTATCATTCGATGCTCAGGTATGAGTCATCTCCCTTCTGCATAGTGGGTGGCTTTAAAGCCATGGTGAGATTGTAGCTGTCGGCTTTCTCAGCTGCTGTTTCAGGATCAAGAATAAGATTTTTATCGAGCAGAAGAGTAGTTGCGTGGCCAGGGCTATCTTCTAACATCTGAGGTTAATCTTGTTTCTCTCCATTTTCTACCTGTACTGCAGATAAAGTGGATTTTTCCACAAATGCTCTTTCTACACAAGGATACCACCAGCCATGCCATTTTCTCTGAGTTACCTAGAACTGTGTTGTAGTTTGTTCAGTGACCATGCTGGGCTTGCTCTCTCCTTCCCCACTCTGCTCCCATCTGTGCTACTTAGCTGTTATCTGTGGCTCTGGGCTGCAGAAGGAGCATGCCATGAGACTTAGAAGAGCTTTCACCTTATTAGCATCTGAGCCAGTAAAGCATTTGATTCCAGAGGGGCATGTCAGTAAACCTCAAGGAAGATCTTGTCTGCACTAATATCTTTTTGTCTATTAGTAATGTTGACCAGCCCATAAAACTATCAGTAGTAAGAACTACCAGCTGCATCTGAAGCCCTGGTACTTTAAAAACCTTAAAAATACCTCTAAGGTGTGTGGTGACCCATTACCTCCAATAAGCTCATCACAAATACAGTGTTTGGTGACTACTACCTCACTGTGATTCACTAGAGTGCTGGGTAATGTGTTGCTTACTTTTGTTAGTTTCAAAGGAACAACTGTAATAATCAATTATCAGCAGGTGGTGGTTTCCTCCATATTCAAATGCATCAATTGCCAGTTGCTGTCAAGCTCTGCTGGGTACATCACAAATGGTCATAGCCTCCCAGCATTTCTGTCTCTGGTACCTTGCTCAGTGATTTCTGACCATTTTTACTCTCTGTGCATTCATGTGGGGCCAATAAAATCTACTTGTTGCCCAGTCTTTTGCATAACATCATCTGAGGTGCCCTCATGAATCTTTTCAGGCTCTTGGTGCATTTTAATTGGAGTCTCTGTCTTCCCCTCTTTCTGCACTTACCCTTTCTCTCAGTCACCTCTGGGTTTTTTTCCATTCTAAAAGTCTCTGGTAGTCAAGGGAACTAGTTTCTGTGCAGCCCAGTGTGAGCTTATTATTTCTTTTAAAGGACCCACTGCATTGTCACTCTTAGTTTCTCCATTTTCCATCTCCTGTGTTTTGCAGATCTGGTAACCATTACAGCAGTGTGTGTGTGTGTGCATGCTTGTTCTTTCAAACACTTTTATTCGGCTTTTTGCTTCATTTTGTTCCATTCTGCATTTTATCCTTCTTTGAAATTACTCAGTTTTTTATTTCACATTTGAGGCGTATTTTTATAATTCTAAAACTGAGCATGGAAGTCACTGTGGCACAAAAGACAAAGTTTTGTCAAGAATCTCCCTTTACTCACATTACATAAGAGCAGCCAGACCGAGTTGAGAAAAAGGTCTATCCAGCCCAGCGTCTTACCCTTGGCAGATGCCAAAGGATGAGTTTGAGAAGCTGTTTGCCATCTATGATAATGCTAAAATATTCTCCAAGCATTCTACAAGTTGCAGGTCAGTGGTTTCATAAACCAATGCACTGGGGATTTTGGGATGATTATATTATTTATTTATTTTGCAATTCATGAATCTCCAAAAAAAGTATTCTCTTCATTGTACAGGTTGCATTTTGAATCTCTGTAAGCACTTATGTAAATCCCCAGCAATGTGAAGCAAGAAATTCCACAGCTGAAGTATAAGCTGTATGAAGAACAACTTACTTTAATTTTGTTTCTATGAACATATCATCCCTGAATGCCTATTGATGCTTTCTTGTTCTTGTAGATGAACAGACTGCAAAGTCTTTCTGAAAAGGTCTAACCCTGAAAATTTCATAATCCTCTGCCCCTCTCAGTTATTGTTTTTCAAAGTATCATGTTGTTTTCTGGTTTGATCTGTGTTCTTTTCATTATAGTTCTTTATGCTGGGAATTTGGTTTTCTGATCATAACTCCTCCTTGCTAAGATTTTCAAGGAATTCTCTAGTTATCCACTAGAAGCCTAGGATCTTTGTCTTGAAGGGTAATATCAGACAAAATTGCCCAATTTTGTTTTAGAAGCTTTTCCTCATTGTACTTTTCTCTCCATTGAGTTATGATGCTCAGTCATTCAGCTTTAAGAGGTCCTTATACTTTTTTTCCATTGCTGATCTTCAGCTTTCTGACCCTGAACAACCCAGTATTCTCAGTAAACTTTTCCACTTTGCTATCCACACTCTGTTTCACAGAATTTTAAGAGTACATTACAGAGCATGAGTTCCAGTATGGTCCCTGCAAGACTCCACTGGTGACCTCCCTCCACTGTGAAAATTGGCCATTTGCTCTTACCCTTTCTTTCAATTGTCTAATCAGTTGTTAATTCATGTAACAACTTTTAATCCCACACCTATTTAGATACTTCAGGAAATTTTGTGGAAGAACCTTGCTGAATTACATTTGGAAATCCATATAGACTGTGTCAGACAGATCTCTTTCATCCGCATGAATGAAATAGGCAGTTTTTAAAGTGTGAATAATCTGACCTATTTTCCAGTCACCTACATTAGGATAAAAAGAAGTTATCAAGCACACCCTTGGAGTGCTTATTCACTCCACTGACTTGAGAGGGACTCTAGACATGCGACCACTGGCTTCAGTAAGCTTTCCACTAGACACCACAGGTACCCTGACTTTATGTATAAAATATGTAGGCAAACATGTCTGCAACTTCCTGTCCCACAGATCATTTATCCCATAGAATCATATAGTTACTCTCCCACAGAATTAACCTCTTCCCTCCTAGACCAGTTTTCTAAAATGGTTCTTGCTCCAAGACCAGTTTTCTGAAATAGCTCTTGCTCCAGATTCCATCCATTTGTTCCATTTTTGGGTTTTTCTGATCATTTTTCTGATGCTATCCATGAATTTCCTTTGAATGCTTACCAAAATGGAGAATTCCAAGGAAGTGTCATAGTTTAACTCCATCATCAACTGTGCCCCACACAGTCACTCACCATGCCACTCTAGTGAGATGGGGGAGAGAATAGGAAGGGTGTAGGAAAAAATCGTGGGTGGAGATAAAGATGGTTTAATAGGTAAAGCAAAAGCTGGATGTGCAAGAAAAACAAAACAAGAAATTCTTTTCCCACTTCCCATGGGCATGCAGGTGTTCAGCCATCTCCAGGAAAGCAGGGCTCCATCACTTGGGAAGACAGAATCATAGAATATTCTGAGTTGGAAGGGACTCTCAAGGATCATTGAGTCCAGCTCTTAAGTGAATGGCCCATACAGCGATCAAAGCCACCACCTTGGTGTCATTAGCACCAGGCTCTAACCAACACCATCATCCCTCCTTTCTCCTTATTCTCCCAAATTTATATACTCAGCATGGCACCATATGGTCTCCAATGTCCCTTTAGTCAGTGTGTGGTCAGCTGTTCTAGCTGTGTCCCCTCCCAAATTCTTGAACACCCCCAGCCTCCTCTCTGGGGTGTGGCAAGAAGCAGAGAAGACCTTGGCTTCATGCAAGTGCTATTTAGGCATAACTAAAACATCCCTCTGTCATCAGCACAGGTTTCAGCACAAATCTAAAACAACCCCATATCAGCTACTATGAAGAAAATTAACTCTACCCCAGCCAAAATCATCACAGCAGAACAGGGAAAACTACCAGAGAGATGTTAATAGGGCTTTAAAAAGCTATCAGTGCACATCCATACACCTGGGCACAGAAGGAGAAGCAGGATCCCAAAACACTTCCTTTATGCCCTCAAGGGTTCCCATCTGGCAACTTGTCATACAATGCTGTCTGAACACATGCACTTTCCATTACTTAATGTTTATTTTCAAAACTGTGGAGCTTGGTTTTACACTGTGTTTTTCATTTCTTTACCTTGTGTTTTTTCACATAGACTGATTTTCTTTCAGATTGACCATTTACAGCAAATGAAAAGGTACAGATTCACATGTTCAATATCTTGCTTAAATATTTCAACTGCTCATATAAATTGAGAGAAATATTGATATATTTGTCAGGTATTTGTATTGTAATGGAGATATAACCATTTATTTAATTCATCATATTACTCTAACAACCTACTACAAGTAATTTGACCTTATGAATGTTTTCTGTAGACGATTGAGAGTTTCTTTATTCAGAGGTTTCAAATAGTTTTTTAGAATTAACCCAATCAGTTTTCCTTTATGTTAAAGATATTAATTATTAGAACTCAGATAGATGTATTTGCTCTGTCTGTTTCATCTTAGCATAGTAATCCAGATTTATGTTACAGTTTGGTTGGCTGCATTTCTACTGAAAAAGAATTAGTGTGGGGTAACTTCTTCATCCTTCTGGTCCACTCTCTTTTTCTAAGAGTGCCTGCTTATTTTTATTTTCTTTTCCTTAATCTGCTGAGTTTATTACTTAGTATGATTAATTCTAAAGTATTTTATCCTGTTTCCCAGATCATATAGTAGCACCTATTTCCAAAGCTTACTGGCAGTTTGCGATTAGAAAATTTTAGTCTGAATGAGCTTAGTCTTACATATTATTCTTAGGCAACCACTATAGCTGTCTTTCTTGATTTAGACTAAACGCCTATAATTCTACAGCTAATTGAATTAAATCTTTGAATGCCCTATCTCTAGACTTAACTATCAGACCACTTTAGAAATATGAATATTTTAGGGGGTTAAAATTAGATGATTTATAGTAATGTATCTGGGGATTTTATTATGCCTCCTTTGAAATACATAACATTATTTAATTCCAGATTAATTTGTCTAGCAGCAAGTCCCTCAGTGTTTCTGACTTATTCTATAAGCCCTTGTTCTACCATCTGGCTACTGTTGCTTTTGCCCATGCTCCAGACCAGACCCATCAAATGTCACTTATTTGGCCTCAGCCCTGCTCTCCTTCATAGTGATATTTGTCACTCTCACATTTGAATTAAAGTGTTGAGCTTCTCTTCTGCTTTTGAGCTTCAGCAATGTCTGTGGAGCCCAGGTCTTCTACTGAGGCATGCCTGGCATGGGAGCGTCCTTGCTGGAATAGCCATCGGTGCAGGCTGCCGGCATCCAGCAGGAGGACCCTTTCTTTGTCAGGGTCATCCCTGTGGTTACCACCTGTCACTTTCTGCTGTTTCCCACATGCACAGGACAGGATGCAAAGTGCTGCCACATTGCCCCAGCCTAAGAAGCTGGTTCCCCACAGCAGGAACAGCTCACACTAATGAGAGGGCCACACAGGGATAGGTGATTACAAACACAGCTCATCATGTCCAATTTCTGCTTTTTTTTGACCAAGTAGGTGAAGGCTGGGAGACATGGAGGCTGGCTGTGGCCATGTGTGTCCAGGCAGAAGTAGAGTCCTGGCAAGACGGACTTACTTCTTCTCTGTTCCGCAGGAAGCACATGGCAGACTCGGGAGATAAACCCAGATCTCCCAGATGCCCAAGAGTGCCTTAGCTGTAAGACTGAATGTCTCCATTGTGGTGATGAACTCTTTTTCAGATGAATTGCAAAGCAGTTAACTTGCCCCTCTGCAGTCATTAAAGATCCCAAGATTGCTTTTCATGAGCTTCCAGTAGTGTTACTTAACGGAGTATCCTGGCTGCAGTCCAGCCCAGCTTACTGTAGACCTCATCTCTAGACTTCCGTCATCTCAGCTGTGTAAAGTAAATCATCTCGCTCAGCACTGCTGATGTTGCTTAGAAGTTACAAGAGCTTGCTCCATAGCCAATGTAATGCTACAGAGTGAAGTAATCCTTTTATATAAATGCTGTATGCAAGTTACAGTCTGCCTGTCTGTGTTTCCTGCGTTTCTTTCGCTCTTTTCTCTATTGTTATTGTTATAGGGTATGCTCATATATAATGTCACGGACTAAGGAATGCTGTGGAATGCCAGTCTTTTGCCCTGGACTTGAAACTGATTATATACACAGATGTCAAGGTCATGTTTCAGTAACATGTATTTCAGAAACTCTCCATAGAGACAGAAAGGGATGAATAATTGCGATTATTTTTCTGGCTCTCAAGCAGAGTCCTTAAAAATTTCTGAGCACCTCTTGAGAATTTTCTCTTTGTTTTCATATTAAAGCAGCCACAACTAATCTCTCTTTTCTGCTTAATGGTCCTCTCCAAACAAGACACACCAATGTTAATGAAACATTGTGGATGTAACTGGAGATGTAATCCTGGCACATTCATATCCAGTAGTTCTGTTGTGATGTTTCCTAGGTTTGACTGGCCAGTCTAATCACAAGATAAAGTTCTACATGGTCAAGGGCCTTCACTGTTATATTCTTTGCTACTGGGGCAAGGCTGTTTTCAACACTACTCTTCCTTAGGGAGATAGTGCAGGAAACAAAACCCAGCACAGGTTACAGCCTCCTTGCCTGCAACCCACACCAGGCACACCTCAGGCCAGCCTCGACTGATTGACTACGACATGCATTCCAACCCCAGAACTTGCTGTATGCTTTGCTTTTGTTTGTAGCTTTGTTTTTAAGGTATATCATGGCCATTTTATGGAAGTATTGACTCCATCTGACTGTTTTATGTATTCTGCTCTTAAGCACGAGGAAGATATTTATCAGTCCTCTTCTGAAGCTTTGCCTGTATTCAATGCAGAGACTTTTGCCTTCCTCTGCTTAAGATAGCATTCAGGTTCAACTTGAGTTTCCCCCACGGATTTTTTTCCCCATTCGATTTTTATGCACCGATTTCAAAGCCATAATAGTTCTTTTTCAGAAAGGCAAACAATTCTCAAGGCACAAGACCATCAATAGATTTCAGTTGCTTGCCTTCTTTTCAGTTAAGACTGTATAGTGTCAACACCAGCCTTGGCTGTAAAGCCCTGGGTATGGTGAGCTGGTTTAGATTACCTAATTTTATTGCCTTCATTCATCATTCATAATCCATTATAGCATTTCTGTATGATATGACTGCAATAACATCTCAGACTTGATTAGAATATTAATTTTTTCTCAGAGTTCTTTCTTTCCTGGGAAAAAGATTTTGAAACTTTTCTGCATAAGAAGTGGTTAGGTTTTTTTTTTATTATCCTATTCCAAAAGTATTTCTTACATTAGCTAGAAGTGGGAATTAATATTTGAGACCTTTCAATAGGTCTTTTAACTTTCTAAAACTCAGACAAAGATGCTATGGCATTGTCAGTTTGCCTTTTTGTTATACATCATCAAAAAATTCCTAATAATATTCATTTCTGTCAAATGAAATCCAACATTTGTTATATATACTCACAGGAATGTACTCTAGAAATTGCAATATATAACCAACTTGAGAAAGTTATGTTGATCAGTACTACCACTAGATTCACAAACTTGACTTAAAAAAAAGTCCCTAGAAAGAAAGGCCCGGAAAACCAAAACGCAAATTCTGCTTGTCATGTTCCTGTGTTATTGGCAGATGCCCCAGGCAACTCTGCTTTCTCTGGCTTGGGTAGCAAAATTATTACCCTAGAGCACAGTGTCTGAAGAGCTCTCGGGGCTCGGAAAAACTCCAGGGCAGCAGACATTTTTAATAGGGATGTGGGATGACTAGGGCAAGGATTTCCAAACCTCACCAGCTGCAGTTGTATTTGTTGGAAACCTGAACATTTGGGTGCATGTTTAAATTGCAATATTTTCTCCAAGTGGCTGAAGGGGGTCACTAGCAGTTCAGGGCAGTTGGCACAAGCAGCTCTGTCTGTGCTTTTGTGCCGTTTGCCCTCTCAGCAGAACAAACCACGCTAAAAGCCAAGGATGAGCATTGGCCCTTGTGCCAAGTAATGGCAAAGATTTACTCTTAACACCATATTTCTTCCATCCACTCTTTTTCCTCTGCCCTTCCAGAGAGTATGGTTCTGCTTTCTTCAGTCCATGTCCAGAAATTTGTGATGACACTGGATACCACGGCGCAGGAGAGCGAGTGTGACCCTACCGCAGGACTCTGGCTCCTGCCTAGCAACAGCATCCACTGGCGTGCTGGTCGTGCGCTTTCCCTCCCCTTGCTGGAAGAACAAATGCTAATATTCTTCACATGTGACTCCAGAAACTGAGTAATAGGAGCTGACCTGACCATAAATGCCAGGATCACAAAGTCTCAGGAGTTTAGTGGCTAGCATAATGCATCATTACGCTGGTGAACCAAACTCCTTGCTTGCTGTTTGCAGCCACATTAAATATGAATAAGAGAACTAAACAAACCACTGAAAAATAGTCTAATTAAATTGTGCAGTGAGATAGGCCCATGGCTTTTAGTGCTTTTAATTCCCTATGAAATAAAAATAAAAGCATATTCTCTTTCCTTCTTTTTTGTGACATTTGTTCCCACACAGAAAGGCTAAAAGCAGCTGGTGTTGGCTTGCTGTTAACAAAGGACTTTCGCCTGTTAATTTGCCTGCGAATAACTTTTGCAGGGTCAAGCAAAGCATCTGCAGGACCAAAACAAGTCTTAAAGCAACAGTGAGTATAATCAAACTTCATTTGTGTGCCCGCTGATCTCTGCTGCAGAATAATCCCTGCTGCCTGGAGAGGTCCTTTGCTCTCTGGCCTAGAAAAGGAGGGAGTCAGGGGCACAGAAGACACATGAAGAAAATGCATGGCACACTGCCACTGTTCCAGCGCCTCTTCTCCGTCCAGGCTGAAGACTATGCTCAGCCGTAAGCACGTCCTTTGGGAGTCAGCATTACTACTCACAGGCAGAAAGATAAGTGGGTGCCTAAGCGCTGTGTAAGCCAAGGTCTAACTGGGAGTTCTTGGATCTCTTCCATATGAAGCATTTCCTTCAGATGTTTTACAAAAGTTAAAAGTGAAACACTCCATAAGCAGTACTTACAGTCTTTTACTTTTCAGTGCTCCTTCTCACTTGAAAGATCCATAAAACAACTTTCTTTAGCTCTAGTCATCCGCACTTGTCCCCAAAGGAGAAGAGACTATTAAATTTTTTATGATGTGTAAACAAGTACATTTCCTTTAAAAATGACAGTGTTTTCACAAACAATGCCCCAGTCCCTGGATTTAGCTCCAGAGAGGTATTTCATGGAAAACACCTTCCAGTCACTCTGCATCTGATTACAGTGGCAGATCTGAAATATGGCCACTTGCCACAAAGGCCTCCAAGCACTTGTAACATCCCCCTTCTCCCAAATCAAATGCATTTGAATTTCTTTGCCTCATAGAATCCAGGAGCTTTTTTTGGGGGTGAGAAAGAACACATATTCTGGAAAATGAGCAGTTGAATATTTCCCTCTGGATTCCAGTTGATAAATATTAAAGGATGGCAGCGGTTCTTATTTGCAGAGAAGAAAAAAGACACTTCTCCAATCTCCTGAGCCATATTGGAAAGTTTATTTTATTTAGCAAAGATGAAAATTTCACTGGAGACGTCAACACTTTGATAGCCCTGAAGCATTTTGGCACCCTCTGATCCCAGGAAGTGAATCAAGAGAGACTGCCCCATTGCTGTGCTCTCTGCCTGTTCTAACAGGTGTATCAAGGAACATTTGCCAAAAAGGCGGAGAATGGTGCATTTTTGATGAGCCAGTGGTTGCCATTTGGCCAGAAAAGTAGCTGGATGATAATAATATGTAAAAACACAAGCAAAACATAACCTTGTGTGAATCTCTGAAAGCTGTCTTTTTCCTGCACTCTGCAGCCTCTAAAAGATATTAGAATTAGGCAATATATATTAAATCATATTACCAACCATTTTTTTAAAAGAACACTGTCTAGGACCTGCTGATCACTGATCACATAATGTGAAATAGTCCATGAACACCCAAACCAAATCCCTCTTTTGGTCTTTAATCAAAATATACAGTATTTTGAAATTCTCTGGCGACAGTGTTTCTAAAAATAGACTACTTAAGTTATCAGCACAGAATATTCTGCTAACCTTTTCAAGTATTTGCAAATGACAAAATTGTTCCCATTGTAATTAATGGCATTACATTGAGGAATATTGGGGAAACATACCCAAAGGCTCTGACAATAATTTTGTTACTAATATATTCCCCTGGTCTGCCTTTGAACCCTGTCATTCCTTGCCTTGCAGCTGTGTTTAATGAGTGGTGAGATTATTCAAATGAACACACAGCAGAACATTGTTTTCTTAGCTCCTAGGTCTTGAGAAGACATCTCCTGCCAGTTAGTAGGTAAAACCTACATCACAACCTTAACATTGAATTCAATTTTATGCTTATACCTCTGTACCCAATGAATATAATTGTGCATGGTTGTGATGGGGCTGATCTCTACTTACAGCAGCTGCCAATGAGCCAGCAATAAAACAAAGGAAGAAACAGCTCAGCCTGTCACCAATAAGTGAGAAACCAAATGTGGCTGTGCTTATGCCACGGCATAGAGGCTTCTGCAAGCACTTTGCAAAGAGAGTTTACAGGACGCTCAGACGGAGCAGATCTGTATATGGGAGATTGTTGCCATCTGTTATTGCCCATTCTTAACCACTGGGTTTTGTCCCTGAGAGAGAAAAGGGAGACAGAAAGAAATTCAATTCTGTCCGAAGATAGATTGTGAGAGACGTTTTCCAGCATGGAACAAAATTAATAAGGTCCAATTTAAAACTGATAAATAGTCAATTCAGTATGGTGGGATTAAGGATTTTTCCTAAGGAATTTACAGAGAGATAAGCATCTCATGAATAAATAAATTTAGCTGCAGTGCACAACATATTTATTGATTCACAAGCCATTTGTTTGAGAGTTTTCCCCTGAGGAGCAGAAGGTACCCTATTATTATTGATAATATAAGAGTTACAGTTATATTCAGAAATGACAAACTGCATTTAAATGATATCTTGGGGTTAGAACAAGAACCCACCAAAGCCAGGAAATTCAAAGTTAAGTCTGACACTATGTCAGACTGCATGGTGTCAGGAAAAATGACAGTCGTGTCTTTGCATATCTTGGCTTCTGTGGTTTATATCTCAATTTTAATGGCACAGAAGTGGTATAATTTCCTTCTAAATTCATTTTTGTTTTACTTTATCATAAATAAAACAGAGCAGTACAGGACTGAATATGGAAAGAGGTCACAGCAGCTCTCCTGAGGTAATACCTGTCTGTGATAGAAAGGACTCTTTACCGCTTGTCTAAAGACCTACTTTCTAAATTGATTTGTATTTATTTGTTGCATTTTTGCCTGGTTAAACAATTTACTGATAGCTTTTGCAGATACCAGGACAAAATATCTGGTCAAGAAGTTTGTAGAGAGGACAGGTAGCAGAAATAAAAAGCTTGTAGGGAGACCCAGCAAATTCATGTGAGTGTGGCTCTGAGTGGTGCTGGGACTCAGAGCTTTTTCACAAGGTTCTTTTTCAGTTATCCCTTTTTCTAGCATCTTCCGGAGGAAAACACCTTGAAAATAACATCCATGTTATGTCAAATTCTTCTCTAGCTTGAACAGTGGCTGCTGGTATCCTGTGTCCAGTTTGCTGCTGTACAAAGTCAGGGCAGCTGAACTGGTTCATAGTGACTGTCTTCACCAGGGAGGACGTGCACTCACTTGGTGGGAGTTTTGGAGGAGATCTTGCAAGAGACTTTTGATATTTTCATACTCCACATCCTTGGAGGAACGGGAGGATCTCCTCTTTGTACACTTGCTAGTGGCACCATACTTGCAATTTCCCCATGGGTGGAAAAGCTTTAACTAAAACCATGTTTTCATAGGTAGAGGAAAATCCACATTTGCCTTTACAGCACCCTGGAAGGTAATTAATGAAGCTTAAATTATGATTGGTAGGAATAAACTATGTTTCTAATCCTCTTCATTTGTGATCTCTGAAGGGGTATCCCAGGTTATACAAACTCTTACCCTGCCATATATCAACTTCTGGCTCCAAATGGGAAACCTAGAGCTGTTTACATGGTGAATTTGCTGTGTGTTGCAATTATATTTACAGACCTATGGATTCATAGAAATTACACTCCAGGTTAACTTCCATGCAGCAAGTTGGGAATGCATACACTTTAGGAAGGGCAATTCAGGAATTCTGTACTATTTAACTGGCTGATAAAAGGCTGACATAAGAAGTGTTTGATAGGCTGTTTCTCAGGTGTTTGGCAAATTGACAACCTAGACCCTTTCTTTACATATCTCAGTGCAGTAAAAGATAGAAGACAGAAAAGATGTAAGGTAGATGTCCAGGTGAGGATCCTCTGTTTGAACAAGAGGCCTGATGATTACATTTCCTTCAGAGGTATCCCAGGAGAGGTTTGTCTTCAAAAATAAATACAGTATACATATATATTTTGCCCACAGTGGGCAAATTCACAGGTAGCAACTCTTCTGAGATATTTGTGATGAAAAAAATCCATCATAGTAATAGATTTTTTTAAGGGGTGAAAAACTAAAGCCACAGATGTGATGAATTTCAGATGGACATTACTATTTTGAACTTGGCTAAGTTCAAACTGATAGAAATTCTCACAAAAAAACCACCAAAGAATAAAAATCTATTGCAGGTGAGATCTGTTTGATTTGTTTATTGGAAGCAGGGTGGAAGATAATATTGAGGGCAATTTTACACATAATTCCTGTTCTCCTGGATTTGGTCAGCATGTGGCTAATAACTACGCTCATAGAGAGGCCCTGCCTTTTTTTTTATCCCTGATACCCTTACAGTTGTAATCATGCATCTTGTCAGTTGTTATAAAGACAAATGTTCTCCATTGCTGTACTGTCAGCGCATTTCAGCACAAGCAGAACGGTAGCACAGCACACCTGTTAGATGTGTGCAATATACCATTTGTCTTGTCATAGCAGCAGAATCAGGTATACCCTGAGATGACAGGGTCTTCGGTGCAGGGAAAATTTGGGTCTGCTCTTTGCACTGCCACTGACCATGCTGCTGCCATCTGTGCACTTCCACAAGGCTCTTTTAATGAGTTAGGAAACAGCAACCGAGTTTCTCGGAGAAACAGCTACTTTTAATATGCAGGAAAAACCCTTGCCTTTTTCCTTGAAACACATCATATAGAGAACTGCTGAGCTATACATTCATTATTAAACACACATGGCGTGACTTGAAGGCAGAAGTTCATCATCATGACCTTTCTTCCTTTATTATATTCAGCTTTTGAAGAAGCAGATGGGGTTTAGCTTAACTGTTAACATAAATTGCCATATGGAACAAAACACAGCTGATTATTATATTAACACCAATTTTAATATGTTTCGTCATGTTATTGTGGCTTCAGTTGCCATGCTATTCTGTTCAGTATATTCATTCGAGAAATTTAATGTTGTATCTTACAAATTGAGATCCTATTACAAACATATGGTGTATAAATAGATTTTGCCACCTGGTGACTGTTAAAAATCTGTAAGGGAGAGATTGCTGTAGTGTTAACTCCTCCCTGCTGGAAGTCACTTTTCCAATTGCAGACATTTTAAAGAAACAGTGAGAGGTGAAAACTCTTGATTTGCTGCTGTGACAAAGGGTTAATTGTGCTAATTGCATTGTAATACCTGCTCAGTTTAAAGTGTTTCCCTGTTGTGATTGTCTTGGGAGTCAAATTGTTTTTAAATTGGTTTGTCACTTGAATGCATTTGGAACTTTGTGATTAGGGTTGTGGAAATGGAGATAATGTTTAAGATACATAACAGTTCCTTCCATAATCAATCACTGTCTCATTTTAGTTCTACCTAAGAAGGTTCCTGTACACATGAGACTACACCAATTGAAGTAATGGATGAGGTAAACTAGCTGCTGGCTGGCTGTGAACATTTGCATTTCTTTACACCAGCGAGCACTGTACAGAATATTTGTGGGCTTTCTGCTTTCTAGAGTCACACCCATGACCTCCATAGTACACCATGAAATGAGCAGATAAAAAAACCCTCTCCTAAATCTTAAAAATGGTTGCTTAGTCGTGTCGCTCTTGTCTGCTCTTACAAATGAAGAAATAAGGCAGCAGACCCTGTTCATTGACCACTCAAGTCAAGATGAACTTTTCTGGGCTGTGCACCAGGCCAGGCCATCTGGAAATCTGCAAGGGTGGAGGGGAGCATTGTTATTCACAGAAGCCTTTTCCGCTCTGCCTGGCAGAAAGTACCTACAAATGAGAGTCCTGTGGGCTTCTTTCTTTGTTCATAGACTGGCAAAGGTATTGAAATGTATATATGAGCTAGTAAGAAAGGGATGAAGCTACTAGAAAGAATATCTAATTAATGGGCTGAGTTTGAGGAAGTGGCTCCAATGGTAATTGGTGATCTCAGGAAAGGTAGCAGTACCTATGCTCTGTAATGACCTGAGGACCATAAATGCTGAAGACAGATGGGTAGACATGATAGAAATAGAGTTACTTCAACAGTTTTATAGGGGGCAAGTAAAGGGCAAGTAATTCCCTAGGGACAAAACTGATAAAAGGCATCAGAGTAGATTGATGGAAAGAACAAGGAATGGGTTAGCTGAAATTTATTGCAGACCTGGGCAGTGTTTGCTGTGGATAGAGTGAAAATATGAAAGAGAATTGAGTGGCAGTAACTGCCAAAGTGGAAGGAGCTAATGGGGAAAGGAGACTGAAGAAGTGATTCAGACACTGAATGGAGAAATATGTGTAGATGGGAACTGGATGCACAAAAGGCAGGAGTGGCAGGCAGAGACACGGGGGATCAGCATCTGGGTGGGACATAGGTGAGGGCTTCAGGGCCATGTGGGGATGAGCAGTGAAGAAAGGAGCAAGAAAGGACAGGAGCAGTGAGCATTGTGAGCAGGCTGTGGATATAGTGAGCTATGAGAGGGACAGAGGCCTGAACTGACAGCTACAGCATCCTTAGTGCGCTGAGGAAAAGGGCTAGGAAGATTTTCTTAGGCCTGTGTGCAGTTCCAACGTGATGGGGCCTTTGGCCATGGCTAAAAGGTGCCTAATAAAAAGTCCTTGCCCTAGGTACCGACTGCTGGAACTACAGGGATTGTCAGCAGCAAAAGACAATGCAATAGCAATACAGAGAAGGAAATTCTCTTCTCAGCACATCCTCACTCACTGCACAGTCAGCCCCACTTAAACAACAGGAAGACTATGGAAAAAATTTATGAAGTGCTTTGTATCTAAAGCAAGTATCAGAGGTGTTATCAAGTCTGGAAAGTGGATAAGACACTGAAGATTTGTCAGACTATTCATATGTCCCACTACAATGAATTGTGTCCAATTGCTGCATCACAGCAACCTTTGGTCACCCAAAGATCCTTATTAGCCAGTGGTGTGTGTTCTTTGGGCTTCTTGGCTGTTAACCAACAAATGAAGGGAAAGTCTAAAGATCTGGTCATCATCAGAAATTCTCTCATAAGAATAATCAGTTCTCTCTCTGTTTTCATCTTTCTGTAGGCAAACTGTTATAATTTGACTGCTGTAAGCAGGAGTGTGTTTTAATTCATTCATTTTCTTACCCGTTCTGGACCAGGTTATTATCCCTTGGCTAAGATTTTGTTGAATTTAGGTGCAAGTTAATCCCAAAGCCTTCTGTTCAGCTACTTCTGCTGCTTGTTTTTCCTTTAGAAATGTGTAAATCACTATAATAATTTTTAGTGATGAAAACACTGTCTAGCATATGAGATATCATGAAGATCACACAGAATTTTACAATCAAGATAAATTTTTGCCAGTGTTTTTCCTAGTATTAGTGTCATATAAATTGCATCTAACACAACTTGTTAGTGAAACAGAAATGTACTGTATCAACTACTGATATGTGGTTTCTAAATGACTTAAATTACATTGTATCCAATAATTACTAATGCTCCATTAAAGATCGGAAAAGGCAATTTATTAAGAACTCCCAAAAGTCTTCTTTAAGCAAGGCAATCTGTGTTTGGTTAAAAGTTTACATAAAATCAATACAAAATTATGGCAGCATAAATAGTTAAACAGTTCTCAGTTAATGTTATAGTTGAATCCATTCTGCTCTCGACAATTCAGAAAATATAAGTTACAGAGGAAGGATAGTCGAGATCTTGGAGAAGGAGGATAAAGAGGATTTTACTGTTCTGATTGCTGTGTGGAATGGAAGAGCATCAGTCTATTACTTACTAGTTATGTCTTTGTGGTCTCTTTTCATCTCTTTGAGGAATCTTGAAAGTTCCATGAAAATAATAGCAAGAGAAAGTTTTTGCTAAATGCTAGTTCTTGCTAGCAAAATATTTAATATCTTTTCATAGGAAGAAGTGATTCTAATTTTAATTAAGGTCCAAATCATCTCCTATGTATATAAAATAAGAACATTAAAGCAGCAGGTTCTGAGGGAATAAATGCTTCATTCCTTAAAATAAAACCGAGGACAAAAAAAGCCCTCTAAACTAACCACAAGTGAAAAATAAACTAAGGAAAATTGCTTTCACCTCCACCTACTCTGCCAATTTATTCATGAGGACATTTATTTACCTCTATCTAAAAGTCTTATAACCTTAGGAACAAAAAAAAATCTGAACCACCTGTCTGTTTTTCAGCCTTGCAGGATAATTTCAGCTGTTTGATTATGAATAGAACATATATTCTACTTACTGAACTAAAGCAATGGATTAGTCATAGCTGGTGACAAAAGTTGTTTTTGTTTACAAAGTAGCAGTGTTGGGTATATCTAAAGAAAGTCTCCCAAAAGTCACGTTTTTACCACAAGCAAATAGTTCAAACCTCAAACTGGAAACATACATATTACTTCTCTTTCTCTTCTTGGCAAATAACATAAAAGAAATTGTCTCTGAACAGCAGTTTCAGAGCACTGCTGTTAAGAGAGACATAAGGATTACACAAGACAGGGCAGGGGCAGAGGCAAATAGTCTGTTTATTCCCATTGTGTTAGTCGAGAATAAAGGAGGGCTGCTTTGTACCTCATTTGGATGTACGTAAGAAGCAAAATATTTACAAAGGATTTAATCAGTGTCCTATATCACATGTATCCCATTATTTTTTCTCTAGCTTGGTCCCTGGAAGCCCTGCTGTCTGGGCTTAGGGAAGCAGAGGCGAAAACACTTCCATTCTTTAGGGCTTTTCATACCACTCCAAAGCAAAGTAGTCTGACCTTGCTCCAGTGCAAGTGCCCATAACTCTCTTCATGTGCAGAATTTTTTGCCCATCAGTACTCTGACACCACAGACATGTAATTTTATGTCAAGTGAAGGATGTACTGTTTGCCAGAGGTGTTGCTTCTCTGCTAAAACAGGCTAAAAGACATGGTATAATGAACCTGCTTGACTTACCACAGATCTGCCTCAGGAAGAAAGGTCTATATTTAGGACTTATGAAAAAATCAGCAGTCCTTCTCCACCTGAACATCCTATTTGCTTTAGACATAAAATCTAATTTCTTAATGAGAGTATCTTCATTAAGATGGGAATCTTATCAACCTGCAGTTAATGATAAAAGCAAATCTTATAAACAAGCAGAGTTTAAATAACACATTAAAGCTTATCACGGATGATATCTTTAATCATGGTAAAGCAAATTGTAAGATACTCTAATGGGAAATACAAATTACTTGTTAAAATTATTAACAGAGTTAATGTGCTTACATTTGTTTATGTGTATAGGAATAATTTCAAATATTTGACTGCAATGACAATATGTGTAAAGATCAATTAAAAGTCAGGAAGATGAGATATTGGATTTTCAGACTTTAATAGGATTTCATCTGCACTTGTTATATTATGTTATCCACTTATAATTGAGCTTCCTTCATATCGTAGAATCTGTCACTTCACCAATTTATATTTCTAACCTTTAATGAAACTTCTGTTTACTAAGGAGAATCCTTGAGACCTGTGATCCTGCTGGAGCTGTTTGGTACAAACATCAATCTGCCCCACTCAGACACTGGGGTTCAGTCTATCGACCAAAACCCAAACGTAGAAGAGAAAATGCCTATACAGCCACCTAGTTCAAAAGCATCACTACTTGCATCAGTAGCAAGCTGACCTAATAAACAGCTTAGGTGCAATAAATGTCAGTTTTATATGTAAAAAGCAAGGTAACAAGAAAAATTGCCAGGAATCTGCCCAATCTCTAGTTTATTAAATTTAGCAGAAAGGAAATAACCCCTGTAAATGCACCAAAACTACTTTTGTTTACTTGCCCACTGAGTCTGTCATGCCCCAGCTGAGGTTTTGCCCCTGGAATAGATCCATGATAATCCATTAACACCATTTTCAGGGTGGCACAGTGATGGGGATCTCCTACAAGCAATTTCTATGGCCCCACTGCATCCAGCCCTGCCTATCTCTTGCATTTACAGTCACTCCAGTGGAGGCATCTATTGGCATTTTGACTGGGGAAGTATGAATGTGAGGATGAACATGTTTCATGTGTTTCATGAACATATCATCAAAGATAGTGTAAAGCCAGGGTCTTCCAGTGCTCTTCAAGCTGAAGCTGTTGTAAAGAAAAGTGATTGCTACAAATATCCTTGTAATTTAGCTTGTATGTTCTTCTAGTTTCAATGAAGTATTACGAGACAATAATTTGTGCATAAAATGGACCTTGGCCAAGGTATTTCTACAGAGAGCTAACATTTTAGCAATACTTTTTTGTAACAGAAGCTTAACCTTGAAACCAACAGATGTTACTTTGAAATGATCTGATGCAAGGTAGTCTATAAAGCCCAGCTTACATGATAATGAAGCAGAAAACACCAGACACAGAGGATATTCTGATGCTGTTTGAAAGCATCTATCCATAATAAGTTTTTTTGCCAAATTACACATGTTTTTAAAAACATTTCAGAAAGCAGAAGTATTTAAATTTTTCCTGACATGAATCTGACCCTTATTTAAACTCTCCACTGCTAGAGATTGTCTCAAGCGATTACACCTGGGACATTAAGCAATGTGATACAAAAATATGACATTGCACTCTGTCTTCTCTGATACTACATACAATTGCTTAAAATAAAGAAACACTTCCAGAAAAAAAGTTAGAAGTGGGTAAAAAAAAAAAAAGGAGAGAATATAAAAAAATATAGACCAGGTTCTCCAGCTGTATAAACTAGTATTGCTCCTAGCCTAGCCTCGGGTTCATTTACAGAGCCAAATACTGATGCTGAGTTGATTTTTAATGACATGAGAAAAAGCTGAATGGAAACGGACTTGCAAAATAAGCCAAAACACTTATGATTAAAACAACAGCTTGGAGGAGAACAAGTCTCACCCTATGGGTTGTTCCTCCTGACTGGAGAGCATTCCCTGTGGCAAGCTGCTTGCCACCTGTATCGATCGTCTCCAGATGTACCTCATTTTAAATACTGAATGTAGAACAGAAAATGTTTATTTATGTATGTAGGCACCCACAGCTGTGAGGAACAGTTGTGTGCACATTCATTCCCTCACAAAGGGGGTCAGAGAGGGCTCTGAATGCCATCAGGAACATCTGAGACCACCAGGGAGCTTGCCAATGCTCTGATTTATGCCTGTTCTCCCTGAAGTATTGGATTCCCCCTTCCCGGGTGAGTGTCCTGAGCACCACAGTTGATGTGGTGAGTCGATGATTCATTCCCCAGTGATGTGTGCCCCTCACCAGCAGACAAATCAGGCATCGCCTGCTACCTCACCCGGAGTGTTTCCTGGCTAGGTACCTTGGACAGGGACCTTTGTCCCAGCGATCACCCATTTGACATCTTGTTAGCCCCCATGCTGGCAGGCTTGGGTTGCTCCCTTCTTGTCTGCTGCCCTTAGTGAGGCAACCCTGTCTCACTGTGTCAGCTGGGACAGTTTTAGGTGCTGAATTTTCCTCAGACACCAAGTGGAAGTTCATGTTTTAAGCACAGGGCTCTGATTTTCACCAGGCAATAAAAAAACCCGACTCCATTCCTTTTGTTGGTTTTCCCTAATTGATTTAAATGCCTTGGACATACAAGGTTCTGTATCTGCATCCATTTCCACAAAAATATATTATTTGAAAATCTTCTCACTATCATTTTTGGGCTGACATTTCCTGATCTGGTGGGCTTTGCTTTTTGGCCTAAGTTTCCTTTTAATAAAGCATTTTGAGTGATGCTATCTAGATTTTTAAAAAAAGAAAAGAAAAGAAAAAAAAACAAAGAAACTTTTCCACTCATTGCAGAACTAAGTTTTGGATGATGCTGAAGTAGCCGTCTCATGCAGCTTGGGGCTCACTGAGGCAATGCTCCTGCACTCCTCTGAATGCTAAAAACGAT
This sequence comes from Erpornis zantholeuca, assembly GCA_013400515.1. Taxonomy (NCBI): domain Eukaryota; kingdom Metazoa; phylum Chordata; class Aves; order Passeriformes; family Timaliidae; genus Erpornis; species Erpornis zantholeuca. Next base: position 86,038 of record VZTN01004934.1, on the reverse strand, counting down.
CGTATGGTGGGGATTCAGGATCATGCAGAACTGATGTTGCAGGTGTAGGCATAAGTAAGAGTAGCCTCAGAGTGTACAAATGGCTGAAATTTCAGAGGCTTAAATTTGTAGTTTCCCCCTTAAAACCGAGAAACTGCTTTCATTATTTTATTTGCTGACTCGTTACTATGGCAACACTTATATGAATAATTCATTCCATCTTCAACTTTATCTTAACAAAGTCAAAGACTGCATCCTTAATATCAAAGCAGATGAAACTTTTTTCCCTTCCTCTTTTTTCAGCTAAAATGGCATTGTTACACTTTAGTATTATTATGCTTATTATTATGAGACAAGCATTATTCTCAATTATAATTGGTCATGGCCTGAAATTATCAAGCATGCAGTCCTTTCCATGATGTTTGCACTTAGAGATTAATTTAGCCTATTCCTTTTGCTAATTGATCTGCCTAAGCCAAAACCTTTTAAAAAAAATATTATGTGTGATATTAGCTTTAAAAACCCTTATCGTTTCTCTGAGTTGTTTTCCCCATGCTGATATTTGTTAATTTAATGACAAAGACACGGTTATCGAAATCCCCAAATTTTGCTTTGAGCGTGAAAGACATCCCCATGTCTGCAGTGAGACTGCCCAGCATGTCAGACAGCAGCTGCCTTTGATCACACCAAGTCAGCCAGGAGAGATGCACTACAGAGCTCCAGGTGCTGCAGAAAGCAGCACAGGCCTGGCTGGAGGTCAGAGGAAAAACAGTTGTGCATGGGGATCGCCCAGTCCGGCACAGGACTCAGCAGCACGACAGAGGGGCAAGAGGCTTAAGGAAAAGCAGGAGATTCCTCCAGACATCAGCCCAGGAGTGACCCCCACGGTGGGATGGCAACACAAAGCACCAAACAGCAGTCACGGAGACCCAGCATCCTGGTTACCCCCTTGGGTCGTGCCTTGACAACATCTTATATTTTCCATAGGGTCTAATTTACTGTCTGTTTTCACCAGAAAACTCAGAGGTTTGTTAGGATGGCCTTTTGCCCACAGCTAATATATTTCTAAGCCACTCATACCTAGAGTTGGGGGTGAGAAATATGCTCTTCAGACTGCCCTCTGCAAAATATTTTTATTGTTGAAGGGATGCGTAGATGAACAAAAATTTTGTTCTAATTCAGTAGATGTTTTAAAAGAAGCTATTTACTTGATGACTTTTCCGTCGATTTGCTTTTCATCCCATCTCCTCTGCAGATAGTCTCATATATATTGACTTAAAATCAGACAAAAAAGAATATTTGCAAAACTTTCTGAGAGTTGCAAATGAGAAATCCTGTCAATGCTTTTCAGAATCTAGAAAAAGGCCTCTTAGGGATAGCTGACATTTTAAAAAATCAAAGCAACTTTTCTGCTATGTTTTTAAAGATTTGGACAACTTCTGCAAAGAAAAACAGGAAAAAGTACTACAGATTCTGAGCAAATACAAATTTTTTTAAAATTATATTCTCAGTCAATTTCCTATGTAGTATGAATGATCAGCAAGCAGAGTTGTCTGATTTTTGTCATATTTATTAATGCTGTACAATACTGGTACGGTATCCTGTATCAAATTATAAGTTCATTAGTTTTCAGCCATGTCAGCTTGTACTTTGATCCTGTCTAAATCGATATGCTAAGCAAGGAGAAAGTAAATCATTGCTTAGATGGGAAGCCTATACCAATACCACATACTTTCCTCTCAGCAAGGCAGAAGGGGAAAAACATTGAGTTCATGTAGGCTGTTTCTCGTTCTTGAGACAGCCCAGCCAGAGCTGGCTCAGGTACAGTGAGTGCTGTTAGTCTTTTCTGCATAAGCATATAGAAAAAATAACCCCAATCTGCAGAAAATGGTGCTGGGCCTTTCGTAGGTCCAGGCTGCATCAATACCAAGTCCAGAGAGCAGCAGAGACTGTGCTGCTGGAAATGCCATTATTTAGTTGGGCCATGAAGCCAAGGGTCTCCTCACCTTTGTGCACTGCAGGCAGCCTTGTCTTTAAGCCTCTATTAATCCTAGTGGCTTCACCAAATCTCAGTTTGTGACTGGTTTGCTCCTTGCAGCTCCCCCTGTAGCCAAGTCCACAATTTCTTCAAATTAATGTGCATGACTGCATGCCGTTAAACAGTTGCAAGTTTCACCCTCTACAGGTCATGCTTTATCTGCAGACAGGACATTTCTTTTGCAGTTTGAGTTAGGCAACATGTGTATGCACATCTGGGTGTGCATATGTCTGGGATGAACTGCTGTGAGCAAGACAATCTCAAAGTTGGGCAAAGGTTCAAAAAACTAGTCTCTCTCCATTGGGTCAAAGCAACACTGTCCTTTAATACAGCATTATAAAACTGTGACACAGATAACTAAATTAAGAATCAGAACTTGAAACTAACTCCTATCATTCAATAATTATTTGAATTATAATACTACTAAGGTGGATATTGTCCTGTGACAGAAAACAGAAAGGATTTAATAATTTCTTTTCAACAGCTGCAACCTGACCCACAATTTAACTTCTCTCATTACGGCTTTTGTTTAAGTGCACTGTATAATATTTTGCTGGGAGAGATCTGTATATCAGTGTGGATAAAATGGAGTGATGGCTTTACAAATAACTCATTCTGGCTGCATCCTGAAAATCATTCTGCAGGGAGGGAAGAAAAAGGGAGCACCTAAATTTCATGGGAAATGGTGGTAGAAAATAATCTTTTAAAGCACCTTGTCGCAGAAGGACAGTTATAGGACCATATTGATTGCAAGACTCACTGCCTTGTAGGAATTATGCAGGATATGCTAAGGCATTGCAAACAATGAGAAATGAAACTTTCCATTATTAGACAAATGGTTTTATTATTCTTTAATGCTTTGTGGGAAACAAATAGGGGTAGGAAAGGAAGGCAACAGAAAATACATTGCATTCTCATTATCACATGAAGCAGTTGTGTTTATTTCCCTTATTTTATGTGTTACCGTTTCAGAGGGCTGGTACTTTCTCTGCTCAGAGGACAGGCCCGAAATGAATATCATCATGCCTGACACCGAGCATAAAAGCCCTCAATATATCTCTTTGTTCTGTTATGTGCCTACAGTAAACAGCATTTTATTTTTAGTCATCCATTTTATACACGAGACTCCAATTTGGTGAAGTTTTCTTACTCAAAAAGCTATATAGGTATGGACTTTAATCAACTGGATTTAAAGTGGGCTTTAAAATAAGTCTTTAATAGTGTACTCCTAGAGAGAAGTGTAGAGGGACTTAAGTATATACTTAAATGTATTCCTGAACTAAAAATATAATTCACATGAGAAATCTCTGAGAAAACTGGTAAGCTCTGAGCTGCAGTTATGTCCTCCGTAAAATGGGAGTAATTGTACTGATAGCATAAGCCTTTTGGGGAATCCATGATATAATGTTGAAAACAGCTTGCATCCAGCAGGCTCCCTAGGGACATGATTCCCTTTGCTGTCAGAGTGAAAGAAGCGCTCCTGAGGTGCCGGCAGCATTGCGGATTCCACAGGGATATGAAGACACAGGAATGAGACACAGGGCGAGGGACACTGGCTTCAGGATAGAAGCTTCAGAAAGAAGGGGTATGAAATTTTGCCAGTGGTGGTCCCATGGCTGCCCTCCCTGACCTTTTTAGCCACAAATTCTTTCCCAGCCTCATTATCCGAAGCTGCTACCACTGAAAGGAGGGAGAGCAACCAACTTTATCTTTTGTTTGCTCTTTCCAGTGCCTTCCTGGTGAGGTTTGGCTTATTCCCTGGAAGTGCTAGATGAGCAAGTGGGAAGGTAGAGGAGGTGTAATCACAAATCTCCTGCCCAGTGGGTACTTGGTTTGTGACTTCCCCAAAGTAACCTGTTTGAGCCATCTCCTCTGCAGCAGATGAGCAGGAAATCTCTTCTGGAGGGATTCATTCTCCTGGTTCTTGAAAGTTGCATGCATCGGCAGGAACAGACAGTAGAGGTCAAAATCAGCAGTTACATTGGCTGCCATTAAGCAGGGTATTGCTTGCCTGGCGGCCACATAATCTATGAAAAAATCCACAGATTTACAGTTCTGCTGACAGATCTTTTCTGAACTTCTAAATTTAAAGTTAAAGCTCAGGTCCGAGTTCTGTAATTATTGTTAAGGAGTCAGTAAATATTACAGACATTGTATTTTTCACAAAGAGGGTACATCTAGGTGCAAACACAATGTGTGAGGGATGTAAATGGGAGGCCTGTGGAATAGGCTAATTATAATCCTTCAGTATATGCATACAGAGACAGAAAAAAAAATTATACCTTTTCCTGATTATTTTCACACAATTTCCAATTCCACTGTGACTGTGCTGATCTCATCACTTATTATTCAGTATCATAAACAAGTCATAATATATTAGTGAAAACAGTTGCAAAGGGTTCATATAGCAGACTGGAATCCTGAAAAATAGGTTATACAGCATTGATCTCCCAGGAGGTCTTAAATAACAATCTAAAATGTATGGGACAATGATCACTGGATTTGTTACTGCCATTTCAGCTTGATATTTTGCAATTTATTGTTTCTTGATAAATTGGAATCCATTCAGCTGGTTCATATTACATGGGACTATGGAACTGTCTATGTTACACTGAAGGATTTAAGTGACATGCAAATGACTTGAAGGAGTCTAATGACTTTGCTTAGCAAATTAATGCAGATCTTAAATAATCTCTGCCCCATTAGATGGAATAAGATGCTACAAAACATCAACATGCAGACAGTGCATTAGTTCAGGGTGCCTCCCCACTCAAAGAGGGCATTCCAACCCTAGTTTCAGGATTCTCCACTTAACTGTTCAAAACTATTGCCTTAGATTACAACTTGTATTGGTAAAGCAAGGTTTCAGGTTGGTGATATATTATTTTCCAGTCACATTGTTAACATTGCAGAAGGGGGTGGGGGTTGAAAATCAAGTTTACATTCGATCTGTAATGAACTGGGAATATAAAAAGGAAAATTTGGAGTTTGAAATGTACTTTTCCCTCCTAGTTAGTTTCTGGATGTTGGTACCAATCTGATTTTTCTGTTAAAGAATTCCACTGGTGCAAGCAGACATACCATGAAACATTTGCAAAATGTTTTGGAAGGTTATGCTATTCAAGCTAACATCTTTGTGACTGTTAAGATTGAATAGGGATTAGTACTGCGAGAAAAGTTTGTTAAAATCATAAAAGTTGAAGGAGTAATTTTCCTTAAAAATCAATCTACTACCTGTGAGTGCCAATTTTTGTTCAATGGGAAATACTTGCAGCTTTCATGTGTTCAATACAGAAGTTTTGCAGATTGTAATTGGTGTTCTGCCACCAGCTGGGGATGCAGAGTTCCTCACTGCAGAAAGAATTCATTCCTTGATCCATGTAAGGAACCCCAACACTCAACACAGCAGGACTGACTTTTAGACATCTCTTTCTGGCCATTTTGGGGACATTCTGATGCTGGAGGAAATGACTGTCACTATTATTTTATTTTATATTATTTTATTTTATTTTATTTTATTTTATTTTATTTTATTTTATTTTATTTTATTTTATTTTATTTTATTTTATTTTATTTTATTTTATTTTATTTTATTTTATTTTATTTTATTTTATTTTATTTTATTTTATTTTATTTTATTTTATTTTATTTTATTTTATTTTATTTTATTTTATTTTATTTTATTTTATTTTATTTTATTTTATTTTATTTTATTTTATTTTATTTTATTTTATTTTATTTTATTTTATTTTATTTTATTTTATTTTATTTTATTTTATTTTATTTTATTTTATTTTATTTTATTTTATTTTATTTTATTTTATTTTATTTTATTTTATTTTATTTTATTTTATTTTATTTTATTTTATTTTATTTTATTTTATTTTATTTTATTTTATTTTATTTTATTTTATTTTATTTTATTTTATTTTATTTTATTTTATTTTATTTTATTTTATTTTATTTTATTTTATTTTATTTTATTTTATTTTATTTTATTTTATTTTATTTTATTTTATTTTATTTTATTTTATTTTATTTTATTTTATTTTATTTTATTTTATTTTATTTTATTTTATTTTATTTTATTTTATTTTATTTTATTTTATTTTATTTTATCCTCATTTGCTCAGCCACTGCACTGAAAATCCATTTGACTGCTTTCCTAAAGAAAGCATGTGGACTAATCCCACCCAGCAGCTGGAAAGATGTTGGCCATCATTTGTGGCAGAGCATTATTTTGCATAGATTTTTCTGCTGGGTAATTTTTAATTCAGATCATTTCAGCAATCTGTTTTACAACCTCACTGCACAAAGGAAGGTGCCAGGACAGACCTGGAGCAGGACTGGGAAGGTTGTGTGCCCTCCTGGGAGCAGAGGGAGGGCAGCAGAAGGCCTGCTGCCTTCAGACCGTGGTACTTGACTAGAGCTAAGATGAAGCTGCTTCACTTCCCCAGACTGAACATGTCAGATCCTTTTGTTCTACAGGTCTGGCCCCATGACTGAATTTGGTAGTTGCAGATTTAGCCAACAACACACTTTGTCTGCTGTTATTGAGAAAATTGAGGAAAATGCTGGAAAATTGTAGTCTTTTCAAAGCACGTGCTGTGCCATTCAGTCAAAATATTCAGCTGGCCTTGCCACAATGCTACTACAGAATTAGGATATTGGTAGAGAAAGAAATCTACTCAAGAAACCCTAATGGATTTAAAGCAATGTCCTTGGTAAATGTTATGCTTATTTAGATATGTAGTTGCTAGAAAATTCTCTTCCATGTTTCTGTAATGATTCCTTTGCTTTCTGCAGTCTCTTTATGGGACAGTGCATTCTTGGCTATCACCACTCAGAGACAGGATACAGGATGTCGGACAGATGTAAAAGATGCGCAGCTGCCAAGAACCTCAACTGAAGTGGAAGTTGAGGTCAAGGCCATTTCCAGTCTTCCTATTTCATCCTCTCCCCAGTACAAAAGAGGTCACTCCCCATTCATCTTCTCCATACAATTTCTGTATCTGTAGGCTTTAATCTTACCACCTTTCAACTGACTCTCTTCCAGGCTCAGGAATTCTTATATATTCTTCTCTTCTTGAAAGGATGCCATAGCATGGCTCTCTGTTTTCTTCTTCTTCCTTGTGTTAGCCACTTCTCTCACATCACTTCTGAGGTGAATAAAATCACACACGGTCATAAAAATGTGTGTAAGTGACATAGGGTCTTTTCCATGTTGTTCCAGTAACTTTTCCTATAACTCTGAATATCTGATTTGCCTTTTTTGCTCATCATTGCATTGAGGTACCTACAAATCCAGTGTTTCTTTCTGAGTAACAATTGTTAATTTAGCATTCATCCCTGTATATGCATAGTTTGGATTATTTTCTGCACACATACTCCGTTTCATATTTATTACCATAGTATGTAATTTTCCATTTTATCACTCAGGCACATAACAATAATAGATCCTTCTGAAATTATTTATTTGCAGTCAAATGTAGTCTGCAAATTTGGTTGTCTCATTCCCATTTATAGCTCTGAGGAGCACAGATGCACCTGAAACTTCATAGTAACAGTCCTGAACTGTGAAAACTGGGCATTTGTATTTATCTTGTACTTTGTTTCCTAGTGCTAACTCTACATTTCCATCTTGGATAATCACTTGCATAAATGTAAACCATTTGATTATATCTCCTTGAGACCAGTTTGGAAGTCTGAGTCTGGGGCTTCTGTTTTGTTTTTTTTTTTTTAATTTGCTCTCTGGGATTTCTGGTATTTGAAGTTCTGACACTTGTTTGGGATTTCTTGATTATTTCTTTGAAGTGCCTTTGTCATAGAGAAACAATAGAAAATATATTTTTTTATTTCTGCTATGCAGTGCATGGGTATAGTTTTATTTGTTTTCTAATTTGATCATCAGTATTATAAGTAGTTCCTTCACTGACCTGCAAAAATCTGGATCCTCTTTTTTGTAGATTTTTCTGGGTCTAATAAGTATTGCCCTTATTAGCCTTTCAGTGGCATCACTGGTAAGACTTTCTTCTGTGTAGCTGCTTATCTTTGCAAACCTTGTGGGAGATTAAAAACCTCCCCTTTTTATTTTTGTATTTGTTTAATGTGGTTGAAACTGGGTTCAGCGGTTGCATGCCAAAGACAGACGCACAGACATGTGCATGCAGTGTGACAGCATGAGCCCTTTCCACAGGCAACTGGCTTAAAGCAAAGTGCAGAGGTGTGCTACAAATTCTCCTGGAGTCTAGCATGTGCACTCCATTGCCATGAACCTGGCTCTTTGTAGCCTTTGTCAGAAATCCGACATCTCTGGGTATGCATAATGCATATTTAGGAAAAAACACGTTGCTATATATATAGGCATATAATAACAGTGATACATTAATTGTTTTGTGAGCTTCTAAAAGTGTTACTCTACTGTCAACTAATGTTGAATGGAATAATGTGAGTTTAAGCAAAAGCAGTTTCCATGGTTACTCTGGAGGTATTCTAAATATAGCAGATGATGTAATGGGTTACAGGGACTAGATACAAGATTGCTGTGTATTTCAGTAAGAAGTTTCTTCTCTGGAGACACCTGTGAGAAAGAGTCTATATTATTTGAGGATACTATTTTTCAAATTATTTCTGTTGTCCCATGATTTTATGCTCCTCAGAGCCTTTCCATTTTTCCATTTACAGGCTGGTAACTTCTTTATAGTTATTATAAATCATATACATCAGATCACTTTAATGTTTTTACAGAATTCTTAACAGCAAAGGTAAAATTCCACAACAGTTTCCACGTCTGGCCAGAGAAAGACTGTGGTTTTTGCAATGTCTTCTACCCCATCTATTAACACCCTGTTATCAGCATCTGTCATATCTGTCTATCCATCTTGTCTCTGTATATGTCCATCTATCTTTGCCACCGTTGCTGTCATGTTTCCAGTGCCTTCTGATCTGATTTTATCCAGACAGAAAAAAATGGCTTAATGACCTGAACACATCTCGTTTTCCAATATGTGTAATAAAACACTCCCCTTCCTCACCCCCAGCCAAGCAATTATTTCCCAGTGGAAAAAATTTCACTCCATGAAATCTGGACTACTTAGCACGCAATACCCAAGAATGAGTAAATAGGTAGGATGAAGATTTGTTGTCACCAAGGGGGTAAGAGAGGGCAGAAGAAAATATTCAGGGAATTTATTCACAGTTGGTTGCTCAGCTTTCCTTTGTGTCACCTTTCTGGCCCTACTGACTCCTGTTCAAATTCTGATTTTTCTCTGAGTTCATAGTAAGAGCTAGTCACTTCCTACAGTCAGTGCAGTTTTCTTCCCCAATAATATATCTAACTTCAGTCATTCCTGTTTTGACTAAAAATTCCTTTCCATTCCCACTGTTTCTTTTACAGTTCTACTTAATTTCAACCTTAATTCATTTTTAAAATGACGCAGTCCATTTCAGGAGTGCTGGGCAAAAAAAAAAAAGGTGAGTTAGGTGAACCAGGAAAAAAATGGTAACTTAGATAAACTGGGAAAATGTCCTTCTCAGAAAGCACTGCTATATTCCAAGCCAGGGTTTCTTTGTTTATTAATAGCAACTGGTCAACAACCACTTGTCTTCTCAGAGCAGTATTGTGAACATGCTCCATTTCCAGTATTAGAAACAGCATTCCTGTTTTCCAAAGGCAAAGAATGCCAGCGTGTGTAAGATGCTGCATTAACAGCTAGAGGCTAAAAATCATGCATCCTACTGCATTTTCACCCCTTTCAATAAAACTGTTATTAATCTTAGTTCCTAAACAATTTTTTTTTATGGTGCAGATTGCCTGAAGACGAAGATGTGACAGTGACAAAAGACTGCAATAAAGGACAGCTGAAACTTTTTGGGGAGATGTTTCTACTTTCACAAGGCAAAAGACAGCAGCAGCATTCAATGAAGAGAAATTTTATTTTCTAAATATGAAAGCTCATGGATTTATAGAAATTATGGACCAAAAAATATATATTGGGTCATCTTTTCCACACTGGAAGCTACGGCAGCTTTGTCCCTTTCTTTTAAGGTACTTTCTGAGTGTAGGTTTAAGGTCTCAGCAGACAGGGCTTAATGGCTTACTGTGAAAGGCTGTTCTCCTATATATTTTCAAAGCTTGGCTTTATATTTAGCTGTCAATGTGTCATTTCTGAAAAGATGATCTTGCTACTGCTTCTGCTCTTACCTATGACATCGCTCTAATCAACTCCTTTCCATTCTTGGGGTTCAGGGGTTTCTGGCACTTCGTGGTGGTTCATGTATCCTCACATTCATGTACTCAAGTACTCAGGTTCTTGATACTTGGCAAACCTAGTCATATTCAGGTTTTGTACCTTTCCATATCAGTCAGACTTTCTGATTGTCGACTAACCTTTCTTAGCAAATGACCCTTCTTCCAAATAGGTTATTGATGCAGTTGAGGAAGACCTGAGAATAAAATTGTTTCTTCAGAGTTAACCATGTTGAAGGTTGGTGCTATACTCCTGACTGGAAATTCACAGTAGTAGATTTGAATGGAATGAAAGGCAAAAAGTATCTGAGCATGGTAAAAGCCAATTAAACAGGCTTACTGAGTGAAATCCTAGACCCACTGAAGTCAAAGACAAACTGCAACTGGCCATGATGTCTTTTTGCACCTGTAATCCAAGTGAAGCTGAGCCTGAGGATTCTCTTTTCAACAAGGATGTTCAATCATGTCCAAATAAGGGCTGTTAGGTGGGCAGTTGACTTCCAATTATCACTTTCAAAAACAATAATCCTTTTTTTCTTTTGCTTATTCTTTTGAAGGTCCCATGATCCTGCCCCTCTGTAAGTATCAAACTGCATGATATGACATCTGGCACCCTGGAGGCAGGGGAAGAGGAACATGATGAATGGAGAACTGTCAAAGGTAGTCTTCTCCAATGGAACAGTATTCCTCCAGCAAATGTGGATCTGCCCTAGAAAACTCAGAATTCAAACCACCAGACCTCCATACCTTTCCTTCCCCTGTGAGGTCTTTCTTCTCCTGTAGTTGTACTGGTTCACTAGTTTATATGGTTGAACTCCAAAGGGATGTTTAAAATACCTGCAATTTTTATGTTTTGCGGTGGGAATTTTTTTTCAGTTTTACCTACCAGGCAAAATTAACGACTGCACAGTAGGTTAACTCAGTTAGTTCTCTTGCAGTCTTTGTGTTCGATTCAAAACCAGTGGGAGTCATTTAGTGACTTGTAACTTAACAGTGATTTCTCTAAAACTTACCTATGGCTCTTACATGTGGAGTTTTGCCACTCCTTCCAGCAGGATAATCATGCACCCTCCCGTGTGTCAGTTGGGTGAATTCTGCTCTCATTATGGAGTCTGTGCAGAGAAGGCAATCAAAATCTTTGTGCAAATCTATTCTAGAAGATGGCCCAAGAATCCTCTAAATGGACTGGCTATCTGAGAATTAAACAGGGGTAAAATTGGGTACCTGGCCATCACATTTGTACCATAGTCAGAAAGAAGTTTGGGAGCATATTAGCAGCCTTGGAAAAGAACCAACAAAGAGAATCATCCTTCCCATCCAATATTTCAATGTTTCAGAGGCTCAGGACAAGGTGAGAAAAAGATGGTTTAGGCAGCAACTTTATTACCTTCCCTCATCATCACTAAGCAATCCAGGAATGGCTTTAAAGCATAGGTCAGCCATTCTCCTTCATTAATTTTAGCCAAATTGAGGGCTGCTGCCTCCACTCTTCAGGCATCATGCCAACCTGTTGTCAGTATCCCATTTTTCTCTTCATGCATGAGCTATCAGGCTGGAGGGAGGTGGATTTCTTCTTGCTTTGAAAACAGAACAAAAGACTTTGGCACAGCATAGGAGTCCACCTGTAGTGAGCAAAAGTAAGGAAGGGAAATGCATGTTATGCTCGGGAGAAATTAATTAATTAACAACGAGCAGGAGTTTGCTGCTGATATAAGGGCCATGCAAGGCTGTGGCACATGGAGGCAAGGAAGAATTTTCATGACAGCCCCAACTCTGTCCTCCTTCTGTGCACAGCAATAGATAAGCATCTCACCAAGCAATAGAGGTATTTCTTTTCTCAGTGTGTTTCTCTGGTCCCTAGCTGCACACAGTCTTTTTCAGCAAAATGTCAACACAGACCTCAACTACCCATGGTCAAGTGAAGATATCAACATAAAATTAATTTTTCCTCTTACCACCTGTAAGTCAGAGGGCAATGGTGACCCTCTCCACTATGAAGATGAGTGCACCAGATACCCCCAAACTGTTCGGTTTCGTCTAAAATTCCAGAGCAGGATGGCTGCTGCAATTCCATTGGACTAAGTACTTATCCCCCTAGCACAGAACATCCTGCCAGTATGGAAAGAATGAACTAGGCTACTGCCTGTGGGGAAAAGCTGTGCGAAATATCCCTTGAAGGCCTGTTTTCCAGTTCCTGCAGATCAGGGACTGAATGAATGTGAAGGCAGTGGGGTACGTGTGTGTGTGTGTGTGTGTGTATGAAGACAAATCTCTGACCTTATGAAACATGTCTATTTGCAGTCCTGCCTTAACCGTGTCCAAGATGTTCCTGGATGCATGTGAATTTCAAATTATGGAATATTATAAACATGTCTTACAAGTCTTTGCCAAACTTTCCCTACATCTACTCTATATAAACCCAGTCTCTGCCTCTAATAAAAGTAGCCTGTCGTTGTAGCCTCACTCTCCTTCTCTCGCTTCCCAATTTGCTGTGAAACCCAAGAGGCTAAGCCTTGAGATGGGGAGCACTTTTCTGTTGACAGCAAGCCTGTGTTATTTCAAGGGTTCCAGGCTGGTGTGGTTGGTTTTCAGCACAACTAGTAAAGTACCAAGTACATTGTTAGTGTCCAAAATGGGGCCAGACATACAGAGGTAGATGGCAGATCATGAGAGGCATGACTATGTTCAACCTCCTTGTTTTTGCTGATGTAGAGGGTGTAAGCTCAAAGGAGGTGTAATGTTTGTGCCTGGGTGTCCACCCACATCTGGCAGGCAAACAGAGAGATTGAGAAAAACTTTCCATACATTGCTGAAAGCTGAGCACCCCAAACCACTGGTTTTCTGGCATTTGACTGAACAGAGTAGAGAGAGCTGCTATCCCAGTGGCCTTCTGATCCAGGAATATGGAGAAAAGTGTTGCCAGAAAGCTGGAAGGCTCCTTCTTCTAAAGAAAGATAAAGGAAAGGGCCCATCATGGTAAAAAAGTCTCCAGAGGAAAAGAATGAAGTGGAAAATTCCAAGCAGTTCTACTGTTTTTACCCACCAATTTTCTTCTACTCTTTCATCTGTGGGTTATTTTTGTTTTCTCTGTGCACTTTGCTGTTTCTTACTCCTTAAAGCCTATCTCCCTGTTCTGCTTTGCAAAGCATCAGGGATGCATGGCAAGTTGATTATCCTCATGAAGCAGCTACCATAACATTGAGATTCAGGCATTTTCTTTATCATTAGCCTAACAAAGCATACAGAGTTGTAGCTAACTGGAAAGATACAGTACATTATTATTGTTATTATTTCTATTTTTGAAAACCAGGACACGGTGGTGTCGGGGGGGGGGATGCATGACTGTGTAGACAGACAGTCATTTAATCTGAAATGGAGAGCAAAATGTAATTGGTAGCCTTAGACTCATTAGTATGCTGCAGCCTGGGTCTACGATTCCTATTAGAAAAAATATTAAAGGGCCACTGTTCAGGGAATTGAAGGTGGCACAAACAATTTAGTGGAGTTTTTCATCAAAATTTTGCAGAGGAGTTGCACCTTTTTGACTTGCACCTTTTAGGACTGGAATGCAATATTTAAGGAGAATATACTGCATCAACTGTACTTTCAATATAGTACATCATCCTTTGAAACATAGATCTTTCAGAATCATTTTTTTGTTAGTCTTTGGTCTGTACCCTTGGACTGCAACAGCTGTTTAGGTTTTTGTTTTTAAGTGGCTTATGTCTACCAGAGTTAAAAAGAAACAAAACAAAAACTCAAAGGGAAAATGCCATTCATGTTCTTACCATAAGACAGGAAAAAAAAATTAAAAATTCAGGGTGCATGTGTTTCTTTTACATATTTCTAATCAGAAAATAGGATGAATAATATTTTCATTAAAGCAGTGCAAAGAAAATTACAGGGCTTCACACAAAATTTAACTCTCTTCTTTATAAAAATATTAAGTATTTAAAATAATTGAATTCTTTATGTATTATTTATAGTCAATAGTTCCGTATTTAATTGTGACTGAGTTAAGTCAGATTTGTTGCTAGACTTTATGATATGCCACTTAACACAAGATACTTGTTCAGTAATTCCCTGCTCTTGTGAGAAAATTAACCCTATACAATATACTGTGTATATGACAGTAGAGGAGACACATGGTATCAAGCATTTCATTGAACTGGTGTTATAACGTGGGTTTGTTTTAATACAACAAGGTCTGACTTAAAGAAAGCAAATGAAAAATTCTGTATTAAGTCCCCAAAGGTTGAATGCACCAGTGCCAAAGGTCAGTTTAGAACCTCTAAAATGATGGCATAGTTTCTTCCCTACTAATTATTTTTAATGATAAGTTTTATTTGGAAGAAATCCCTTCCTATTTTCTACGTGTGTTCAACATATTCAACAGCATATTCAACATATGCTGTTCTCAAAATATGTTTTAGAATCCCTTGCACAAGCAAAGACTAAAGAATTACCCTAATTGCCAGCAAAGACATTTTAATGTATTACATTTAATCACAATATTGTATTTCATTCACCTAGAAATTCATTAATCATAATTCACACCACAAGAAACCATATTAAAATATAGTGATACTGGGCAAACAGATCTGTGTTCACAGCAGGGTTATTTCAACAACTTGTACACCCTTGTAGTTATGCAATTAACCTGCAGTAATAATCTTTGTTATTACTATTCTACATACCTCATCTGGAAGGTGGCCTAAGCTGCCAGTATAAATATCGCTGAACTAAAACATTTACCTCAGCTGGCACACCATTTTTCTCCTGGAAATTGAATGGGTAACTCCTGGGGACACCTTAAGTCTTCATATTTAGGAAGAGTTTTGGTCCCAGTCATTTCATACTGTAATCCTGAACCTGAAACTGATGTGTTTACAGCTCATAGGTCAAGGATTCAGATGTGTTAGAAAGAAGAATGCTTTTGCTCCTTTTGGCTTCTGTTTATATATATATACATATTTTAAGGTGTTTTTGTTTAGTATGGATGAGGCTTCTCTCTGCCTATTAGGCTAGGATGAAAATGACAGTTGTGAAAATTGTGAATAGTGTTGTCACATTATTAGGAACATTATGAATTATTTATATATAGCATGCACAGGGTGCTAGACATTTAATATGCACATAATCAGACAACTTCCCATTTCTAAAGTCAGAGTTGTTACTGAGGAGTTATTACTAATAAGTGAGAGATGACTCGGACTTGGATAAGTAAGCATACAAACTTATGGGTGAAATAATTGTTGTTGATTCTTTTGCCTTTTTTAGTATTCTCTCTCACTTCCCCATCCCATCTAGTCTTACAGCCAACCGTGCCCATGTTCTGTACGTGGTGAAAGCAGCCAGCAGACGCCAGAGCAGCTGCTGGTCCCAGCTCTGCTTCCGAGGCACAGGGGTTGTCCTGTGGGATGAGAAGTTTTTAACTGATGTCATTGGGAGATGCTGAGCTGGTTGAGATCATCACATTGGAGCCAGAAGCTAAGGCCATGCCTAGGGGACCTTCACCACTCATTCCAGCACTGGGGCTCGCAGCAGAGTCTAGGGGTAGATCTTTGTGGAGGGCTGACCACAGTGTCTGGCTCACAAAAGTTCTAGCTTGACCTTGATGTGAATCCTGCCAGCGTTACTGAGCACTTCCATCGAGTTGAGATGAAGCACTGCCATTGGCATGCAAAAGAGGTAGGTTGATGCTCAGCTCCAGAGCCCTGAGGACCTGAGGTTCTCAGGTAGTTCCCAGAGTTTAGGTGGGAGCTAGTTACTCCAAGACAATAGCAGAATAAAAACCTTGTTGCTTTGGTATGAGGAAAAATCATTCTTGTGCCTTTCCCTGAAATTGTATGCAAGTGGAGTGGCTGACAATTGGTTTATTTGCAGAGACAATATTTTTGCTGCTGGTCAGTGGGGCGTACTTCAAATGCTGCCCACAGACCTGGAGGTTCTTTGTAATAGGTGACTCCTGTAAAAAATGACAGAAAATTATCTTAGTGACAGCTGTGGGAACAGAGGGGTTTAATGGAAGAGCAGTTTCACAGTACATTGCTTACCAAGCGATTCCACCACGATTACTATTTGCAGTAAATGCAATCAGCACTCTTCTTGCCCAACATGGGAGGTGTCTGTGATAGAGGTGTAGGGAGGGGAGAATCTGGCACCTGGGGAGCATGGACTGGTGCAACCATGACCAGGACACAGTGTGGCAAGCCTGGAAACCAGGCAAATACAGAGTGCTGAAAGATACAGGGTGGGTGGTTTCTCTGCACCAACCCCCTACAAAAAGCCCTCCACAAATATAAGCACCACAATTCTGCATATTGCATGAAAATTTAACAGATTATGCTAATTTCAGTGTGGTCACAGACATGGAGGTGACCCAGGTGCAGCTCTTGCAGCAGAGATTCAACCATTTCCAGTATTTTCTCTGCGAAAGCCTGAGGAAAATGCTGGACCTTTGGGTACAGCTACCAGGACCATGAGGGGGCTAAGAGCTCTCCATGGGAAAGCCAGGGCCCATCCCATCTCTCCTGTCAGGAGTAGGGCAGACAGGGGTCACTGGTCTTGCTGGGACAGGGACTGATGGCTGAAATGGGATGTTGGAACATAAGCAGGGTGGGAGGAATCCCAGGAGTTCAGACAAGGACAGGGGGTGCTGGGGGTACCCTCAGGGCCCTGGAAATAGTCACTGGTATCTCTCTGTGTGCACATTCAGACAAAGGCAGATGTGTGTAAGCACCCAGTTTGTAGTTACAAACCAGACCTCAGAAGTATGACAGAGCATTTAGAAGTAATGATACGGTAGGGAAATTACCTTATGCTGATATTTAGTCCCATCTCTCCTCCCTCCCCAGGAAGCACCTACTTTGACTGTCAGAGTGATAAAATGTGCTTATGTTTGAAGGAATGTGCTTATGTTTGAGTGTATGTGTGCTGCTTGGATAGCTTGCACATAAAAGCTTGTGATCCAAGCCGCTCACTGTCTAGCTGAGATAGGCAGTACCAGCAGAAGCAGCATTAAACTGGGAGATGAAATAGTATGCAAAAATGCAAAGGGAGACTAGGAAAATCCTCTTGGTGCGTGTATGCTGTGGGTGCAGATGTTGAAGCTTCAAGTTTATACTTCCCAGGCTTTTGTCCATATGGGCTGATGGACAAGGCTGACACTGCAGTGATAGCAGAGGGTGCCCAGGGAAGAGAGAACTGCTCTGGCTGAGAGAACCTGAACCACAACCACAAGACTACTGAGCCCAATGGAAGAGAGAAGATATTCAAAAAGCACAAAAGCACGGTTAGCAGAAGTTCAGGCATCTCTAATATGAGGATGAAGAAGAACTAATAATTGATAAAATATTATTACTACAAAGTTGCAGAGAAGGAGACAAGGACTACGGGGCAAGGAGTTAAAATAGAAAGAGTACAGGAAAATAGGCTGTGACATCTGACATGGTGGGATCTCTCAGGAGCTGTGGCAGAAGACCGCAGATCCCTGGATATTTGGTTTACAGACCAGAGAGAGTCATTTTCAAAGACTAGGCTTTGTGGCTGTCTGTCAGGAGTATCAGGTTTGCTATGGAATGAAAGTAGAGGTCAGTGAGTAAAAGCTGCAGCAGATGTTGTTACGAGGATGACTTGGTAGCTAAGTGCATGGGGTAGGAAACAAAGGAGAAAAAAAGTGGAAAATACACAAGGGGTATAGTCTCCCTTGGAGCAATAAGAGCCAGCCTGACGCAGCCTGGAGCCAAAACTGGAGCAGAGCACAGTAGGTCAGACAGGCTGGGAAAGCTGGCTAAAGAACAGCACCATATTAAAAATGCAAAGTAAAAAGAAAGACAGCCATAACTGGGCTTTTGACAGTTGATTTAATGGCTCACTTTTAATTCTATTTTATTATTTGAAGTGAAATATATTCCCTTGAAATAGTTTATCCACATAGCTCTTAGCCTTTCTTCCAATTATACCATACCCATCCTCTTAAAGATTAACAGGCTTTAATGAACTCTATTGTTGCTAATTCATCTCCCTTTTATTCTGACAGTATGACTTTTGTTTACAATTAGTACAGCTAACATTATGCAGGGTCATGTGGGTCAAAAGAAGAGGATTTCTATTCAACATGGTAAGAAAACAAATGAGTCCTGTCCTCTGGAGTGCTTGTTAGTTTTGTTTTGTAATGAAGAAAAATCTCCCAGATATAGATCTTCTGGTGGGGCTTAATCAAACTTGAGCATCTGATTCCAAAAGACACCTTTGAAGACTTCCCTTGCCTACGCCTTACCTTTGGAAGTACCTTAGCTTCACTGGTACTGCACATTTTTACCTAGTTTCTTAGGAAACTGATATCATCCAGAACACATTTGTTTTACCTATAGATTCTGTTTGAGTACATTTTGAACTTATTATTTAGTTTCAACTATATTTCAAAGTGGAAAGACAGTCTGAAATATATTAAATTCCACAAGTTTGATGAAAATAAACAGCTGCATAGAAGAGTAAGACTGTAATTAGGGTGCCCACTGTGATAAAGCCTGCAGCATGAGCTTAATCCTTATTAGACACTGAAGACTCTATGAGAGAGAAGAGAATCACAGATCCCAGCTGTGGTCTCAGAAATCTCAAGTTGGAACTCATATGCTGTCAGAGACTAGATAATCCAAAAAAGAAAAGAGCTTTTTGTAACATTGCTCACAGAATTTCTCCTTTTACTCTATTTTTAGTTCCGTTAATAATTTTATTCATATGACTCTGAAAATGCCTAAAGACTTGGTTTGATCCCTATTAGCTTCCCTCTGTTTTGAAAGAGAAGAGCAACCCATCTCCACCTGAGATCAAACCCAGAGGAAATTTTGCCTCTGAGGAATCATCTACAGGCCAGCATGACCAGCCTTCGGAGGCCGTGGGCAGCCAGGCTGGGCTCCGTGGGGAGGCCAGCCCAGCTGTGGCCTCCTTCAGCACAGCTCTGAGAGCACTGCTACCTCCTCCTTCTCTTAGTGTACAGTCTTTGCTTGTGGCTTCTCTGTTCATCTACCAAGTGGTTGATTGATCACTGCTCAATTCTGCTTTGTCTGAAGGACCCTCCAAAATCCTCCAACTTTCAGCCCAGGGTTGCTCTGGGGCAAGGACAGAGGTACCTGTGGGGTGGTGCCAGTGTGCACTGAGTAAGTTCAGAGATGATGTAATAGACTGGGTATAAATCTATAATCTTTATTGGTTCAGAGGCTCAAATGGTGTAACACCTCCCTTGAATTCTTGTTCTGGGTTATTGGAGTAAACCATACTGGAACTCAGGCCTCTCTTCTCACAGCTGAACATTTTTTCCTTTAGCTATGAGATTTATAATATAATTAAATATGTTTCATCAACCCCTTCTTCCTGATTCCTGTACGTATCTTGCATTATTTTTATATAGTTACACACTTTCAACATAGGAACTACTTAGCATCCTTTTCCATGCTAACCTACAGCTCCCTGGTTTTGTCTTTGTGTGAGGAATAAGGAGGATAAGGATAAGTACTAAGGATTACCTCAGCAGTGGAATTGAGATCTTGCTTAGCACTTGGGAAGAAAGAAAGTACAGATGTCAATCTTCATGGGAGAGTTCTGGTGGCAACTTCTGCCTGAGGGACAGGACTTAAGACTTATTGTAGTCATTAGCTGCATGTGTCGATTAGCTCTAGGCAGCTTCCTGCCCAGCATGCTGGCTATTTGTGAGCCCATGCTGCATATGAGAATGCCTGTGTGACACACAGTTTTGTGGCGCTATTGGAGGCCAGGCTGGATGCACTGTCAGCTGGGGAAATGGCTCTGTGTGTCATGCCAGGAGGGTGTAGTTGTGCAGGGCACTTCACAGCCATCTGAGTCTCTACTGTGCTGTGTTGGAAATGGATCTGTTGTTTAACCACTGCAGAGCAGAAGCACTGTAGCTCACACTAATTTACCCTCTTTCTCAAGGCTGCTTCAAACTTTGAAGATAGCTGGGCAAACCTTTGTATGTTTTATTGCTCTGCATGACAATGACATACAAGATCACCTGTACACACAACCTTTTAGGTTGCATAAGAAATCCTGAATCTCAGAAGGAGAAGGCAGTTAAGAACTCAGCACTGTGGCATCTAGCTTTCAGTCCATTGCACTTTTAACCTAACTTTTGGTCAGTGACCATTTGTGTTTCCACAAGTTACACTCCATAATTCTGTCAGTCTTTGTATTTGTATAATGAATTTAAACCTCCTTCAACCTGAAGACCTATAAATAGATTTTGTCTTGGGCTGCCTTTCCTTCTCAGCAATCACACTACCCGTGGCTGTTTGCTCTCTGCCTGTTTGCATTTTTACCTCTGAGCATAAGCTAGTAGGTAGCATGTTTTCACTTCCTTACTGTTTCTGCTGGTGTACTGGATTCACTCCAGTACGAATGATGACTGCATCTTTTTCCCTGGTATGTGGGGACTATTCAGGAATGCATGGGTCATACAGTCCTCCAGCATCACCTCATGGGTCACACGTGTGGAGGCTCTGTGAACCCCTCAGCTCCTTCAGTTTCTGCAGGAGCCCCGCTGATAAAGTTTGACTTGGGTGGGGAGCTGGCACTCCAACAAAGAGCCCCAGGGTGAATAATGATCACAAGCAGCGCAAGTATGGGGCTTTTCAAACCTCTTCTGGGTAATGTGAGAGGCTGATGAATGTAATCTTTTTCTCTTTAATGTTCAACTATCCTTGGCATAAAAATCTTCTCCGGTCTATGGCATCATGGAAGTGTCTGACTCAGAACAGTGAGTAGCATGAAAAATGCGATGTTCACAAATTCTTTTTTTTATGTATTCATGCAGAGGAGATACCTTTAAATTCCTCTAGTGGCTGCTGAAATCCAAATATAAAACAGTTCCTGTCTTTGATGAAGTCAAATACCAGACTTCTGAACTGAGATCAGACTCCACAGAAGATGTAGGCATGCATAACTTTGTTTGACCAGGACTTTCTCCCAGGATGAAGGATATGATCAGTGGTATCAAACTGAGAATGGATTTTAATTACTTAGTTATTTGCCAGGAGGTAGTAGTGACTAACATGTGGCTGCACTGTGCGAATTACAGAATTCAGTATGTTTGTCACTAAACTGGGTGAATAGGATCATAATCCTTCTATTCAGTTGAACTGTAGATCACTGCATGACCTTTTCAATAAATGTATTTTAATTAGCTGTAGGTTCACTTTCTTCCTACTGCTGAAAGCAGGAAAAATGGATTATTGACAATATGGAGTATTATATATTTAACCTTTTAGGCTGAGAATTTGGACTGGAGGGAAACCAATCTGTAAGACAGCTTGCAATATGGCACAGGCCAAACTGTGCCTAATTCACAGCTTAACTGTGTACCCTCACATGTGTACGGTGCACACCTCTGGAGCCACAAAATTTATGTGATAATTAAATAGTTTTTTATTCTTCTATTTCCCCCTTTCTGTGGTGGCACAACAAGGTCCCCTGGTATGTGATTTGTGCAGGGTGAGGCACTATTAAGAATGGTTGTCCATCTGCAAGGATATCTAATTCCAGCCCATCAGCAACGTATAGCCAAGCCCAGAGACAGCTTCTGGACAGGGAAAGGGCTGATTAGAGAGACTCTACTTCAGGGCACACTCCAAACACAACTAATTTGTTTTTTACAAAAATGGGTAGGAATCCCAGAGGAGAGGCCATATTCTATTCCAGGAGTACTGGCCAACTCTTCAGTCTGTAGCTTTAAAAGTCTTCAAAGGCTTCTTGTTAAAATGAAAAAGATGTTAACTCCCTATGCACTAATGTATTTTGTATAATTGGCCATGGTTCTCTACAAATGTTACAGATATCCTCAGTAGAGGATCTACCCACCAATGCTGCCCACCAGAGTATCCTGCTGGAAGGGACCCTGTCACAGCCAGCAAGGGATTCTGTTAACTGTTTTGCTCCAGAATTGCTATTTTAACCCTGGGACAAAATACCACCTCTCTGGCTTTCCCTTCAAACTGCTTTTTCTGTTTATAACTCAAGCTCTTGCAGGAGGTGGGTTAGTTTTAATGTCTATGTCTGCATGCTGCCTAGCAAAATGTTGCCGCACACCATATACCTCCTTTGGAGCAAATGCGTTGTCAGCAGTAATCCAGGAGAATGAGGGAGGAGACCTGAGTGCTTCGTCCTCAGCCAAAGAGAGTTCATATGAAAAAGACAGAGCATTACCTAAGAAGGTTTTTTTCCTTCAGTCCTCTGCACTTCCATACCTTGACCGTGCTACACCGGGGCCTGGTACAATACTGCACCTCTGGCTGCTCAGCAGTGTGGTAGCTGTGCTGTGGCCAGGCTGAGCTGCAAGGAGAGCTGTCAGCTCACAAACCGGGGAAGGCAACGCAGACGTGGCACTCCATTTAGCCCTGGACAGGCATGGAAAATGTACTTTAAGCTGTTGTTGCTCAAAGCACAATTTGGACCCTGGTAGTAGGGGACTGAATAACTTCTGGTTTTCAGGAAACATAAGTGACAACCTATCAACCCCAGCAATTGGTTTCTATCAGTTTATATTGGTTACATTTTCAAAGCTATGTTCAAAAGGAAAAGGGCAGAAAACGTAATGCTTCAATGATACTGTCATTTGCTAGATTCCCTTAATAAGCCAGCTGTGAATAGATGAAATTGCTTTGTGAACCTGCTGCATGGAGCACACATTCTTTGTAGCTTTCTCATACAGAGGAATAGCTGCTGAGGTTAGAAAATGCCCTGTGGAACAGCCAAATAATTCTGCCCCCCATACTCCAAGTTCAGGTAACTCCTTTGGAAGGGTGTGAAGGAGGAGTGCATTTTCACCTCTCTCTAGCCAGACCATGCACCTATAGCAGCAATGAAGGCAGGAAGCTAAGCCAGACAGGGGAGAACAAAATAAGTGCCAGGTTGATATACGAGTACATAGCAAGTTTTAAGCCAGGCTCCTGCCCTTTTCTGTGTGTAATAAATGAAATGACCTTCCAGTTAAAGTGTAAGAGATTGAAAAAGACAAAGCAGAGCAGTGAGGCCCTTTTTTCCCAGTGTATACGTACATTAGAATTCTGCTCTCACACTCTTGCAAAGGAAAACTGTAGCTTGAAGAGAAAACAACATAGCATTAAGCCATCCTGGTGTCAAATATTGTAAAAGAAAACAGTTAACGACACTGCATTCTCATTACCAGCTTTGGGTATAATAGCCTCCCTCTCTCATACCAAACAGGATTTCTTAGTGCTCTTTTGTGCTTAACTCTCCAACTTGGCAATTCCACCCAGCTCTATGCTCATAAACTGTAACTCCTTTGTCATTCCCAGGTATTTTCTGTGGGTTTCACTTTTATTGTGACCTGAAACTATTACATGACTGAGTTCTACTGTTGTTCTGTGTACAGTGGGTAATGAAACACCTTTATCTGTATCTGCATCTTTTGGTTCTTTCTTTTTTTCTCTCAGCTTAATGACATTACTGTGAGCACCACTGGGACTGTTATGCAGATGTGCTGCATACTGGAGAAGTTGCTGCTTCAGGATAAGTCATTACTTTTTGTTGCCCCCACAGGCCTGGGAAAGATAGCTATTACAAACAACTTCCTGAGACAGTTACCTCATGAAAAATATGTTGTATGTCAAATTAACTTCTCAGCACAGGTCTCGGCTAATCATACCCAGGATATCTTCCTAACAAAACTCGAAGGGTATCCTAAGTTTTAATTAAAATCAAATATGTAATTGTGTCCCATTTACTCCACAGAGATCATCCACAAAATAATATTAAATGCTCTTCTTCCATTTCTGACAGAATAAATGAAAACTGATTTGTTTCTCTACGTAATGTTTATTACTGGGGAAACTACATTTTAATTGATGTTGACAAATATTCTGATTCATGGCATATATAGAACAGCACACAGTCCAGAAAGCACATCTTCTTATCTTCTTAGATGTTTTTGCTTTAGGAGAGCGAATCAGCTCCCTGTCCCTGGATATTCTTCAGTCTAAAGCATATTAAAGGGAATCACCAGATTGAGCCCCAACTAGTAAAGAGAGCCATCTGTTAGGGAAAGATCTGAGCAGTAGGCTATGTATGGTACTTGCCAACCCACGGAGGGCAAAAAGATCAACTGGAAGAATGGCAGCATCCAGGGGATTATATCTGGAAAATGGTTAGCTCTCCAGCATCTAAATCATGCATTTTTAATACATCACATGGCAGACAAACAAGTCAAACGTTAATTGGCATGATAAAAGGGAGCTCATAGTGTATTCTGCACCTTTCAATACGGAGAGCCTCGCTTGCCAGACAGCCTAGACAAAACTTCGAACTTTGTATTTGCAAGCACCAGACATGAGATCTGTGGGCAGTATCACACCTCAATGAATGCAAAAATAAATAAATAAAATTTTTAAAAGTGAAGGAAAGTACTGAAAATGCTCAGTGCAAGCATGAGTCTTTAGGAACATTGTAGATTATATTTTAAAAGTGCTAAAACTTACTGTAATAATTGTAGCTTCCCAGAGCCAACAAAACAAAGAATTTGACTCAGCTGTGACATAAATAGTTCAACTACATAAAGAATGTTTTTTTATGCACACTGGACTTTGATAAATGATGTTATGACAATTGGCAGGCTCTGGTGAATGGAGAAATATATCCTACCAACAATATACAGGACTAGAAAATGCCATAAGGGTATTTGTTGTGGGGCTCACAAGTCACGATCATTTTAATCTCTGGATAGTCAAGATAAAACCACTTGCTCCATGTATTTTTGTTTTATATTTGCATTTTTCTATAAGTTGTGTTTTCAAAGTCTATCATAAAAAAAAATGTTAATATAGCCTAGGCAGAAGATTTGGAATAACTAGACATGCAAAAATGATCTGTCCCAATCCTGACAAGGTCATCATAAACTCTCTCAGCAGCTGCACTGTTTTAGCCCACAGTAAAATAGTAATTTTGTCTCAAAAGAGAAAAATTCTCAGGAGGGACTCTTATCAATTTGTCAAAGTACATATGTAAGAGCAGAGCAGATTCTAGTGCTGGCTCAACATAGCGATGGTAAAACTGGTGAATTTTTGATTGCTAGCATTTTGATTTTCCAGTACATAAAAATTATTAGAAAAGTCTGTTTGGTTGATGGATTGCAGTGGATTAGCTACAAAATGAGTGAGAAAATGCAGATTCTGAAAAATGTAATATACGTCTAGAAAAACCATTAAATATTTTTTAAGGTGCCTTTCATGCTCTTTTCATATCTGTTTCTGAGCCAAAATGTGCTGAAAGACCTGAAAGGCAGTGCTCCAAAATTATATTAAAGAAACAGCCTTTTTTTTGGAATGAGAAATACCAACAGTCCAGTTTAGATAGTTTTATGGCCTAGATGTGGTTTCTTCCCTGATTATGCTTGGCCAGGATCACTCAGGATTATTTCTCAGAGGCCAGATCATTTCCCAGAGTTACTTTAACTTCCTTGACTGAAGCAGATAGTGAATACTGCAGAAAAATTTCCTCAGAGTGAGCAAAATTTTAACATATTCATCTACAAGCATTCCTGGGAATGAAAGCAAACTGTATTATGGGTGTTTCATAATTTAATTTTAAGGTTTTCAGTTGATCATAGAGACTTGCAGAAGTAAAGAACAGATAAAATATTTTTGTAATAAAGGTCATTGTATTTTATTAACGTTTTGTTTGCTACACATCTGCCACTAAGCTAGAACCAAGCACCAAGGATGTTGTATTTTATGTAGTAGTAATTTACAAAATCTAGTGTTGTAAATGTCAATGATGGAATAACACAGCACCCAAATTAGCCCACATGGTGTAGGTGGCTTTTACCTTGAGATAGGTGCAGTGAAAGTTAGATGTGTGGAAACAATTTGAAAAATGCAGCCTAACTGGTAAAAGAAGGATGTGGGTGATCATGGCAGTAGGGAACCCCCCGAAAACATCTCCAGTGCAGATACTTGTGGGTAAGGACCAAGGGTGAGGCTGGACACTGCACAGGGCTCTCTTGGGGGCACAGAAGTACTGGAGTAAGATGAAGAAAGCCAAATGAATATGAGTCCATCTGGACAGTCATCAGCTGAGAACAGAAAGGAGAGCAGTAGTAGCCCCAGAGGAGGGAGGAGAAGAGAGAGAGTCACAGTTTTCAGGCAGAGTGGGAGCAGCAGGAGGCTGTTCAGGCAGAGGCACACAAGGTATCTGCAGCATAACAAACAGTGCCAAACTGCCTGATCAAAGAGGTGTTCAAGCTACACTCAGCACAAGGCAACTTTCTAGTCTACAAAGAAATCAGCTAAAGGACAACCCAGCCTGGACTTGTCAGTGTGATTCACCCAGTGATTATTTCATTAAGTATTTGATCAAATGACTCAAACTTTCAGGCACTTTGTCACCTGACTGAAAATGAACACCTGACATCTGACTACATGACTGAAATAATGTACTGAATTAAACAGTCAAATAAATAAGGGGTCTAATAGATAGTGCACAATGTGCTCCCAAAAATGAGCTTTCTTTCACATCTTTGTCTTGTGACAAAGATTGGCTTTCCCTTTTTTCAACAAGTGAGGAAGGACACCCTGTACTTCTTTGCCCGTGTCTGCCCATAACTTGTCCAAATCCTCACTGCTGAAGGGCAGTGCGGGAAAGGCGAGGGCTGCAGTGTACCTTCTTCTGTGTCAGTCAAAATACTCTGGCCTGGAACATGAGATGAGGAAGGATGCTCATCAGGGGCTGGAGAAACAACTTCATCTCCTTCTGTGGAGCTTTTTTTTGTGCTGCCTCTCTCTCAGAGCAGATTGCATTTACCCACCTGCTGGAGCAAATGTGGGTTGAGTGATTCCATAGCTTGATTACAGCTTCTGATTTGAAGTTCTTTGCTGAGCTCTTTTACCATCCCTTGGCGACCACAATTAATTAATTCTTGAAAAAAAAGAGGGATGTCTTTGCCAAGTAGTTTCTCTCACAGACAGGTCTTTTCAGGGTGTGCACTCAGGCCCCTGAGTGGAAACTTAGCTGCATGGAGCAATATTTTCTCTCAGAGCATATAGGCAGGTTGCACTGTTAAAACCATCACTTCATGCCTGCTTGGGGAATGTGAAGTGCTGTACTGAAAGGCAAGGAGTAAAGCAGCACTTTTTCATGCTTGTCCTACCTGGAGAGTTAGTGATTAATGCAAACCTTTCCTGTGCTTCCTCCAAAAGAGAGATGAAGAAAAGTGATCATTGTTATGAGCATCGTTGGGCATCCACCAGGCACTGCTGGAGCTGATGTGCATTTCTAGCCCTGAGATTAAACCCTATGAGATATTAGAATATAGACAGAAGCTTGATGGTGGATTTCCCAACCTGCAGAAACTCAAAAAGGTACTCTGTGACTGCAAATGAAATATGTCTGTCTTTGGGAAAAGGCTTTCCCAAAGACTTCTCCATATACATTCCTGTGGATTTCTTTGGTTCTCAGCTTCAAGCAGAACACAGCTTGCAGGTATCCTCTGGACTTCCAATCCCCCTTTTCCCTTTGATGCAAGGAAATTGCATGAGAATCCATGGCTGTCCAGCTGTTCCACATGGAGGAAAAATGACCTGCTCTGAGTACTGCAGGCAGTTCCCTTCACTGCCAGAGAGAAGCTGCTCACAAATGGCATCCTTGTTGGTATTTCTGCAGAGCTCCCTTGTCCAGAAGATTTTAGAAAGTATCTTGCTCATCTACATGTGTTTCCACTTCCATTTATTTCAGGTGAGAGGCCTGAAAGTTAAAATGAAAACTAATGTGTTTGTTAACTTCTCTCTTATTTATGTTTGTTATCTTTTGTCTTATTCACAGTGTATATTACAATGAATTAAAAGATAATACTGGCTAATCTCAGCTGGGCAGGGATTTTTAATGGATTTAATTTTTCTCTATCATGCTTACATGTAAGCTCTAACATTCAGTGTTTTATGGGCTTTTTATCACTTGCAGTGTTTGCAGTGTGTGCCTGGAGTGCTTGCAGAATCACAGTGGGAATTAAAAATTCCCCCAAGACCAACAGGTGCTGGTTCTCATTCCCAGGCCAAGCAGCATATGTCCTGTGTCTGGCTGGTTTAGTAGGATTCGCATCATGGGGGTTTTTGTCCTTCCCACAGCCACTTTGAGGGAAGGGAGCATTTGCTGGAATGACTTACATCACGTCATCAGTAGGTGGCCTGGAAACGACGCTCAGGCTCGGCCCTTGAACTGCCCTTGTTGTGCTGAGGCTGACAGACTCTGCATGCTTTTTGTCAAGATGAAAGGTGGCCGCCTTTCATCACGCTGTGACATATTACATACAAAATTACCACATTATTGCATGTGAAATAGGAGAACCTGAACATTGCCCTATGTGGGCATGAGTGATGTATGTGTCAGCTGTGGAGGGGATCAGGACAGACCGGGGTTCATCATTCTACCCACACAGGTCCTGTCCCTGTCCGAGGGGGGGTGGCTTTTCATAAAGCATGAATCCATTGTAATGCTTCAAAATAGTGAGGATCGTTGGTCCATGCAGTGCAGAAAGCACTGTTGCTATGGTAACAAGTTCTGTATCATTTTTTGAGTGTTTCTGTAATAAAAACCTATATATTTATATATATATGTGTGTGCATTACTTTTATTAGATTATGGTACCTTCAAAAAGCATTGCTCAGCTTTTTACCTCAGAATCAACAGTTTAATTTCAGACTGGGTTGGTACCGAAATGATGATTATTATTATTCCAGATGTTTTTTTGGAGGCCTTTGTGAATTTACTGACAGTCCCAGCTCAATATATAGTGACAGGTGTCTACACTATTAGTGTCTACTACAATTAGTACTAATTGGTACCTCTATTGGCAGTAGAGTTTGGCTAGGGATTTAATGGAGATGAGAGATGAACATGCTCTCTCTGAGTTCTTCCCTTCTTTCCCCAAATAGAGAGGAAAACACATCTGAAATAAGTCTTCACGGTCAAAGTAAAGAAGAAAGTTTCAATATTTATTACTTGGTTTGTTCCTGAGTGGTGGCTTAATGGAAGCATTCAATCTCTGAAACTTCCAATTTGGCACTTTTCAGGTGAAATTTTCATTACTAGTCTAATTTTTTCCAGGTGCACTTTTGCAGCTGCGATGTATTGTGCCATAATTTAGCACCTGCAGTTCTTTCTAACAGCAAGAATTTCCAGCCAGGAAAACAAAGGTTGAGTCCAACCTTGATTTAAATAAATAAAATTTAAAAAAACAACCGCATTGTGAAAAGAGCAACAATAATGTGCTTTTAAAGAAGGTTTAATCAAGCAAAGGTGTTAGCAACAATACTCTTTGTTGATAAGCTTTAAGAAAAAGAGGAAGGAATCTCTGTGTATTGCATTTTAAAGGATTTTCTACAAGACTATTCGTTTGCTTAATTGTTACTCCCCTTTGTAGAAAAATCTCACCCATTTGTTAATTTGTTTCTTTTCTTCTTGTGCCTGACAAACAGCTCTAACCATGTTAAATTGTTTGCTTGTGATAGGGGAAAGGGTTTTTTCATTTATGCCTGTGAAGTTAGTTGAAAGTCTTAGAAACGTGAAATTTATAGTAAGTTCAAAACAGGAGAATTACACTCTAAGTAAGTGTTGGCAGCTCTTTATCTTTTCCTTGTTTTCCATATTTAATTCTACCCTTGAAAGATGGAATATGCCTCATTTCCCCATCATCTCTCTGTGGTTCACATTGAGTGAAGTGTTTTGAATTAATTATGTTAAATTATTAATAGCTCAAGATTTGAAAACATTACGGGATTTGAGTAATGTTTTATCAGGCAGTAGCTGTATGATAATTCTGACGTTTTCACAGAGTAGAGTACACTTCCAGCTGATAGGTAAAAATTATGACTGTACACTGAAAGCACTGAGTTCAGTTCATTGTGAAGCATAATAAAGTAATGAACGTTTAAGGTGCATATTAGAAAAAAAAGCTCCTGTTAATGAATAGACTCCGGGAGAAACAATGAAAGCAGCATTTCTAAGGTCATGTAAAATGAAATGTACAGATATAAAGAATACAGAAAAGCTCCATATAGGTAGGGACATGAATGGCGTAAGAAGTCTCTTCTGCATCTAATTCCTGTGATTCTCTGATAAGAAATATTATCTGATATATCACCTCTATCTGTCAATAATTAACTGATGGCTAACTTACAGCTCATTTGTTGAGGAAAATAGAAAATGCTGTTAACATTAGGCCCTCAAAACATGGCTTTGAGCTGCGAGACTTATTCTAGCATAAAGGGCCAAATACAAAGTTTATCTTCTTTTAAATCTCTGACATTTTAACTAGGGCTATAAAATAAATGGTCATCTAAATCAAACTGTATTAATTTCAAGTATTATTTTGAAGCCATTTTATGGCTCTACAACCATCCAAGAGCATTTAAGAGAGAGGCGAGACGGCTGACAAAAGACCCTAGAATTACTTCTATAATTATTTGCACAGGGAAAATGGCTTCTTTCCACAGTCAGACCACAGTGTTCTTCTTGATTCATTTCACCAGCCTTGTGTAATAAACCCCGTGGAGGAATTAAAGAGCCAAGAAATACAGGTTAGACTCACAAGACAGACACCGGCACTTAGCACTCATTTCAATCCCCCCCGGTGTTTGCATCCTGCCTCCCCTGCTCTGACTCTGGCTCCCTGGCTGCCCATGCTTCCCTGCTGGGAGCTGGGGACCCAGGCTCAGGCCACCCCTTCACTTGGGCAGGGACTTATGCCATTTCTCAGGAGAGATGCCTTACCCAGGGCATTTTCCTGGGGTTGACATAGTTCCTGTTTCTTGTGTTGAGCAACCAGCTATTACAAGAGTGGAGGGCTGCCTAACTTTCCTTAAGTTGATTTTGCCTTGCTGTGGTACTTGAAGTCTCCTGGTGTATAAGGTCTTTGTATAGAAGCGTTGGCAGGCGGTGGCTTGGAACCTGTTTTTCTTACTATAAGAGAAGCCTCAAGCACCCAGATTTGAGCTGTGGTTTCCTTAAGAAGGCAGAGTGCCTAAAAGCTGTGTGTGGCATGACCTAAATCTTCCCAGTGGATCCAGACCCATCTGAGTAACAAGCCTTAGCATAAGAGACAAAATATGTATACATCTGTCCTTGTATATCTAACCATAAAGGATTGTATTTCCTAAGGTATTTAGACATCTGTTGAGTCATGTAACTGCTAAAGTGATTTTCAAATGTACCTTAGTAGGTTTGACAGCTAGTTCTTATTTCAAAGAGTTATTTAGACAGCCAGTGAGATTTTCAAAGCGTTTACCTATTTCTCTGTGTATTGTACTGAAAAACCCAGCCCAGAGTCTTCTGCAGGGAGAAGCATGATGCTATTAATATGCATCTATAACATTAAAACACCCATTCTCTGACCATTTTATAGCTTATTCTGTAAGTCTTGGTGACTGATTCGGTGTTCACAAGGACTCACGCAGGAATGGGCTTTGCCAAGACGATCTACATGTTCTCCAAGAGAAGCATGTGTTTTACTCCTCTCCTAGCCAGTAAGTTCAGGTTTCACCACTTTCACTCTTGGTGGGTGCTATTTCAACTCTGCCTTCTGCCCCTTCATTGCTAGACCTTCCTGTATGTTAGACATTTCCCAGGGACCCAGTACAACCAGTTAAACTTGAGAAGAAGTAGAACAAATACCTCACTTTTGACTCCTTAACTTAAATAGTACCCCACACTGCAGCACACTATCCTTTTTCTGACATCCCAGCTTGATATTTTTGAAGGGGGAAAGAAAAAGGGGGAAATTCTTTCAAGGCCTATAATTAAAATTTATTGCCATACTACACACAGGGTGTCATAGCTCTCTCCATTTCTGTCGTACTTCACAGTTTCCCAAGTGTTTGTGATCAATCAGGATGCAGGCTGGTAGAGCTGCAGCAGTCCGCTCTGCTTCAGTTTCCTTCACTGGTTCCCTTTAGTTCAAGTTCTCTTTGTCTTGTAATTAGCTGAAGTGAATACATCTCCCTAGCAGCACACTGTGCACCACAACATGCTTTGGAATGAGGTGCAGGACTGGAAATAAAAACGTTTTACTTGGTGCCAAAGAGCCTACTGTAGGTGCAACACTGAAACTCACTTATTATAATCCTTCTTGCCTAATTAATTCCATTGATACATTCAAGTTCATCAGAGTTCCGTTGACAGTCTTTAACAAAGGGTTTTTTCTTATCCTTTTTTTTTCTTTGTTTAAACTGGAATCGTTTTATTAGCTTGTTTACTTCAGAACAACATGCCACCTTTGATTAAAATCCATGTGGATTTATAACTATGTCCTCCCCATGTTTCTGTGACCTTTACGGCACATCTGATAAAAATAAAAGGTCATGGATTCCAAAAGAACTGGTTCTAATAATAATGTCAGGCAGGCTCCCCAGAAAGTGTGTGATTTCCTTTCTTTCTTTTCTTCCTTTCTTTTCTTCTTCCAATCCCTCTCTCTCTCTCTTTTTCTGCTTTTTCAAAGTAAGATGAAAATTAACGTGAATAAAATTAATGGTTTAATTTTGCAGGAGAAAGAAGAGGGTTTGCAGTGCTCCACCAGGGAAAAGGGCTTTTGTCTTTGTTGATGACCTAAACATGCCTGCCAAGGAGAAATATGGTGCCCAGCCTCCCATTGAACTGCTGCAGCAATGGATTGACCATGGCTACTGGTTTGACAGGTGCAATAAATATTAATTAGTGTGCTTGGCTACAGAGGAGTAATGATATACACTGTTTCTCTGAAGCGTTAAATTGTAGTGTTAGTCTTTTATAATTCCTCATCTTCTCAGTCACAACAGGAAAACACTCTGAGTTACACGACTCCCTGTATAGGAAAAGGAATAAAGGCTTATATGTTGCAGTGAATTACCGCATGAGAATGCCAAATCCATATGGGAGAAAGGCACAACATGCATTTTCGTGTTTTTGAGAAAACACCGTCAGTATTTAAGCCAGCACAAAACACTTTCAAATAAATTTTTAGCTCCTGGTTGTTACGGACTGAAACAAAATAATTTGTCTTTCAGCAAATGACTTTGAGGTTGGAATGCAGCTGAAGATGCTTTTCTAAAGAGCAGTCAGTGTTTAGAAGAAGAGTGTGTAATAGACTCAGGCACTTTTCTGCATGATTTGTGGTAATACTGGTTGTTAGAAAGACTTCAAACTCTCCCTTGTTTATGTCTCATATACATGAACATGAAATAAGTATCTGTTGCTTAAGAGTGAGCCTACTTAATCTGCAGCTTTAAAAAAAAACGTAAATTGGAGCAGGAAAAGTAAAGTAGCACCTAGTCTAGCACTTAGACTTTACAGAGCTCAGCTATTAGAAAAATGTAACCATACTTTATGATACACTTAATTATATACACCTAAGGTATAAAGCAGCTACACTTTAACGAAAATAATGGGCTGTTAATTAAGAACTGGTGCTTCTTGCATGATTTATTATTACACTAGTTTGCAATTATGCTTAAACCTCTCATTAGACACATTACTGTACTGAAAATCTTGTTTTCTTGTAATGCATGTTTAACATTGTATTACAACTTTACATGGCAGTCTCAGACTGTGATCCCTCTGTGCTTTTCAGGAGAGAGGCATGAAAGTTGACAGGGACTGTCTGCATTTCAATTGGAACTCCTACCTTTCTCTTTACCCTAAATCAAATAAAATAAAGGCTTCAGCTTTTCTGTACTGCAATACAAAAGAGTAAGGAAATAGAAAATGAGAAATGTGGGTGTTTTCAAATCTGATGTTTTCTCAAAACTATAGAAGGTTTCTTAATATTTTCAAAGTGAATTTGCACTTGAAGCTTAAAGCATTAGGTAGAACCTTTTTACCATTTTATACTGAACTTGGGATAGTGCAATTGAAATGCATGGAATTTTCCTGCTCCAAAATCCCTTGTTTTCTGGCAAATACAGCAGAGTTTCTTTCCTTTTAGGAACAATAACGCTTTTCATTGTCAGAAATGCTCATCCTCCCCTACCCTCTGTATAAGCCATGAGATGGAGGTTAGGAAGAAGCAGATGGAGACAATAAGAAAACAAACTCATGCCATTTGAAACACAAAGGTTTTGCTCCTTTATATACTCAGAATTACTTGTGCTTGTGGGTGCACCTTGTCACTTGTCAGCCTGTCTGGATGAGCAACATACACAGAAAGAACAATTCGAGCAAGTTGGTTCTCACTGGATAAAAACAGCAAAGCATTAGTTACCTGGGAGGCAGAAAGACTGGCATGTTTTTTCCCCCAATGACAGTCTATAACAAGCAAATATTTGCTGACAACGTCTGACAATATAAGCCACGGGAAGAAGTAGATGAGGTAATTCTAGGTAGTCTCCTTTACTATCAGAGGGAACCATGGCTTTCTAAATGATTAAATTGTTGGTGGCAAAGCCATTGAGGATGCTAAATAGGAAAGATTTGCTAGTAAAAGGCCCACTACTGCCTCAGAAGCTGCTTTCTGTCACACTATCTGTGAGGTAACTGCAGACAAGAAGAAAAGTTCTTGATTTCATGCAGGTAAGAAGTCCCAAGGAAATCATGCTCCTGTATTTTCATTATCTGTCAGCTCCTGCTCCCTGAGAACTTGTGAGCCAGTTTTGACACAGCGATTGCAGTCTCAGAGGTGTCAAAGCATCCCAAGCACAGAAGGTGTGACCCCAGTGAGGGATGGATGGGAGTGGTGCCCACATGTTTTGTGGTGGGGTATTGGGGTGGGAGGACAATGGGGTACATATTAGGGAACCTGAAGCTGTAGAGCTGAATGAAGAGGTGAAAGGTCCCTTGGTTTCCCTGTCTATGAAAAAAAGTAATTTTTATTTAATAAATATTCAAGAGAGTTTTGCAGCTTCTTGCCTGGACTTTCTGCTTCACGGCATATTTTCATTTCTCTACTGGTCTGTCTTTCTGTAAGTTTCAGTCCCCTAAAGATCCCCCTCCAAACTGCTGGAGCCCAACATACCAAGCAGACTACCTTGAACATTCCCATACACCTCTGTCAGAGCAGATGGTATAAATTCATTCATATCAGAATTATCCCACATGAAGACTCCTCGATTAATTGCCAGCTGGATGTGAGTAGCACCATCACCTTTGCTCTATCCACACAGGGTGAAGGAGCAGGAGCCAGCATCTAATATCTGACCTCTGGAATAGCCTCCATCTGGCAGAAGACCACAGCTGATGCTCCTTTGAGGAAGCTCCCTTCATGGCAGAGGTATCTTTAAAGGGGGTAGTGAACTGCCAGAAGGAATTAACAAACATGACTCATTTTCTTACAACTAAGGGTGTCATGACTTTTAATCTCCTTTCTGGGAATTGGTTTAAAACCTGTTGTGAACCCATGGGTACACTTGTGTTTGCTCGTCTAGGTTTATTTGCTTGCATCTGTGTGTATCGCTTTCAAGCCTGCTGGGGGTTTGTCTTGAATATGCTAATGAAATGCTTAGATGAACACGTAGATGCCCTGTGCAAATGAGGTGTAGGAGGGGGAATCACAGTGCAGTAATGAGGGAAAGAAGATCTAAGCTTAGTTTTGGATGATGAAGCCGTGCTGGCTGGAGCCACATATATCGCCAGCAGAAGACAGGTGTACTCCACGGGAGAAGCAGAATAAATCTGATTCCGAGCAGTATCATTATCCTTTTGTATCCTCAGCACGTTCGTCCGTGTGTTCATTCGTACATCTGTTGTATACCAAGGTCTTTGTACTCCAGCAAGCCTTGAGTTATGCAAGCAGTTGCAAGTCTACACCTAATAGACCATATGTTGCAAACTGGCTCTGAAGTGCCAAAATAAGGAACATGAAACAGAAAGCTGAACTGTAACAGGAGTAAAGAAATGCACAGGACGTGCAGAAATGAAAAGGAACAAATCCTGCCTTAAGATACATACTGTGAGGTGGGTACCTTTCCCCATAGTGACAGAACCCTGATGCAAGGAAAAAAACCCACTTGTGTGAATCTCTCTTTGTTTTGATTTCTCTCTCATTTGTCTTCCTCTTTGTACATGAGCCTTGATTGCATCATTTACTGGTACTGTCCCTGAAAAAAATGTTGTTAAAAATGTTAAATTTTAATGCGGTGTAGGGCAGTCTGATTTCTTTCAGAAGGAGGTCCTACAGCCAATGGTTGAGCAGGCAGTCTTATGTCCTCAATTTACATTCCTTTAAAACTATGGCTTTTCCATGATGCAGTTTTAGTGATCGATGAGAAATTTAGTGGATGTGTTTCTT
This sequence comes from Erpornis zantholeuca, assembly GCA_013400515.1. Classification (NCBI taxonomy): domain Eukaryota; kingdom Metazoa; phylum Chordata; class Aves; order Passeriformes; family Timaliidae; genus Erpornis; species Erpornis zantholeuca. The sequence goes on along the minus strand of VZTN01004934.1, from coordinate 49,498 downwards.
AGATGGATCACTCCTGATTTTGGAAGTTTTCTTCATTAAGCAGGAATTGGCCTTTGAACTTGGTGTGGAGGAATGCGTAAGGGAAGAATTTCATAAAGGAAGATGTGTTCACGGGGTCCTTTGTAGAGCACATGGGTGCTTGAATTACTGGGCTGTTTGACTCAACCAATCTGAGACAGTCATGTCCACCTCCAGGTAGAGCAAGAATCTGTGTTCCCTCCCAGGCAGACAAACACACAAACGGCAGGTCTTGTTGGGGATGAGCAAACAAAAGTGTCAGCCAGACAAAGACGACAGAAGGCTTTCCTGACACACTTCTTGGATCCACATATCCCATAAGACCCAGGAGATATTACACAACACAAAGGTCAGACTTCTGGCACATTCTGTGCAGTATTTTCCCTTCCTGTAAATATCACACAGGTATCCTGGTTTAATCAAGAACCTGCTGTTCATCTGTCCACTATTTGCTTCTAATCACTTTAAGAAGAAAGAAACAGGTGTGTATGTATATATTTATCTCTTGTTCTTTCTCTGTATATGTATAGGCATGTATGCATATGTATATATGATTATAGTTAATATAACATCATACAACACCAAGCAGATGTGTGGATGTTTGTGCCATTTTATGTAGGGAAGCAATCCACTGTGAGGGACTTTCCATCATAACAGTTGTTCATCGAATCAACAGGTTTTCCTTCATTCATTTCATTAGGACAAGTTTTTCACCCTCCATGTCCATCCCTCAAGAATCCTGTGGCTTTGTTTAAAGAGCTGCAGTCTGTTCACTTTGGTAAGGATAAAAAATCCTAACTCACCAGCCGTGCCTGGTGAGGACAAGAGGTCTAGAATGTAACACTTTGCATTGCAGACCCGTGCAGCTGTACTCAGAACAGGCAGGCAAGTGCTGCTCTGCCCTGGCGCCAGTGGACGTCCTGCTGCCCCCACTCATGCACATGAGAAGTAGTCTGAAGCTACTGGGAGGGCATTCACAGCAACACAGGGCTTTGCATGGGCTTTGCATGAGCTGCAAATCCTGCCTAAGGATCTATGCAAATGCTTAGTTGTCTGTGCCATTTTGTTGTCTCTGCTGCTTGAGCTTGAGTTAAATAGTGTTACCCGAGCTAACTCATTTAATATGGGTTCAAGCATGCCCTTGGAGACAGCAGCCACAGCAGTGTCTGTGGAGCAAAGCAATCCCAAGGAGGTACACATCTGGGGTTTGGGGTTTTAGTTCATCTAATGAACAAAAAATGTCATGAAATGTGGAAAACTTGGATGGAGATTGACCAACTTCTCTGCAACTTTTTATCTTCTACATCTCGTCCCTGTCCCTACTGCTCCTCTGCTCCTACCCAGCCAATTTCCTCATTGCTTTCTTTTCAACCTCTGTTTTTTAAAAATGAACCCCCCAAGTCACACTTTCTCAATTTTATATATAGCATTTCATACTCTTCTCTCTCATGTGGTTCTGAGAAGTCATAGATGTGAAACCAACAACATTTGGTCCCTGGCAAATGTCCCTACCTTCTCCAGGCTGAACTCAAGTGTTCAATCCCCAATGTGGACAGAGAAAATAAGCTGAGCTACCTGAAAAAGGATTGTTGCAAATGTTTCGGGTTCTCTGTAGGGCACAGAAGAAAAAGAAAAACATTTTCCCCTTACTCTTCATGAAATAGACACTATGAACCTTGCTACAGCAATAAAATTTTTCGGCAGCTTCTGAAGATGTAAAATTTATTATTTCTTCTGCAGTCATACTTACCATGACATTATGAAGTTAAATTTATTTATATCATATTTTTTAAATTGCCAGAGCTAAATGTGTAGTCTATGCATACTTGATCTATTAATGAGGGAACTTACTTGACAGGCACAAGAATAGGAAAAGAAAGATATGTTTCAGTTTTTTCTTGGATTTTAGTTTCTGAAGAATATTTACACACAGGAAAGTTTCAGAGTTTTAATCTTTTTAGTCCCCCATCATCTAATGTGCTATTTTAGAGGAATGGAATGGAAGAGAATGCACTGTTCTTCTGTTGATTGCAATTCCCTCTCAGAAAGCTGGTTCAAACTGTGCAAAGGATAGGAAAGGGGAGACAAAATTAATCTCAAAGACACCTTTCTTTCTCTTGATTTGCACCTTGCCACTGAGTTTGCAAAACCTCTGTGTACACTGAGCTATAATGGAAACAGGTGCATCTCTGTGCATTCCTTAATTTCTGATTTACAGGAGGTTTGAATATACTCACCCATCCCTGACTATCATGATATAGCTTGTATAGTTTGTATGAGATTTAGATGTGTTTTTCTCCTCTGTCCCTCTTCTCAGTGGTCTTGTCACACATAAATCCTTCCTTGCATGATGCAAGGTGACACTGTTTGCGCTGTCCTGGTCGATTCTTCAGATAGCTACCAGGCAGATACTGATTGTTTCTTCCCCACAAAGGCAGCACCCAAAGGCCCCCTTGGTCTCTCACCCAGTCAGTGCAAAACCAGGCAAGGATTCTAGCTGTATTTCTCTCTCTCCTTTTCTTGCTCTCAATTTCTTTCAGTTTCTGTAACATATTTTATCTACCACTCATTTTTACTTCCACTTTACCACTCACTTTTACTTGATACCTTACCTTCCCTCCATAGTTTGAAAATACAGGCTCTTGGAGGTCACTGATGAATGAACAGCACTTAAAAGTTATATAAAAAATCCAAAATTATTGTATCTGGAATTATGGTTTCAGAAGTGTTAGCCTAACATTTTGGGAGTGTGGTTATTTCTACTCATTACATCCGTGCTCTTGGAAAATGGCATAATCATTTAAAAAGAAGATTGAGATATGCAAACAAGACCATATCCTCAGCCCAATCACAATTATTTTAGTCCTATTACTCACTGAACAGGACTGTCAGTGTCAGACATTTTTAACAGCAAGAACGAAATCCTTGCCAAGAAATTAAGATTTTTTTTCCAAGAATAAAGACTATTCTCTGATTTAAAAGAAATTAAAACAAATCCTGAAAAACAACAGAAATCACTAAAAATGAGTAGCTGGAACTTTTAAAATAAATCTTTTCTATTGAAAAGCAATGAAACATAATATTTTTTGGCTTCTGGGTTTATTTTTTTTCTATTTAAATTTTATAACAAAATGCTCTATATTTACTTACTCTGTTATTGCATTAGTGATACCTGCTGGTTTATTTCCTAGTCAGAAGTTGTTGCAAACTCATAAGGATAATTATACATAGCCTCATACCATATATATAGCCTTATATATAGTCATATATATACCATATATATAGCCATCATGCAACACACACTTTGAGTCAGAATCTTGTTTACCCTTCTCCTGTGTGTTTTCATGTTCAGTTTGGGAATATTTCAGAGACAAAGAAGGGGGCTGACTGCAGAGAAAGGTTACACTTTTGAAATGAAACATCCTTGATCAAATGGTAGCCAGCCTAAAAAAGCCAGTCTGCTTACAGACTCATGACATGGTGGGGGATTTGAACGAGGCTTCCTAGGAACAAACCAGCACAATGCGAAGCCATGAAGGTGGCGTGACACTGGAACAGTTTCCCACAAAAGTTGGGGGTGTCCCATCCCTGTAAGTGTTCAAGGCCAGGCTGAATGGGCCTTTCTGCAACCTGGTCTAGAAGAAGGTGCTCCTGCCCACCACAGAAGGGTTGGGACAAGGTGACCTTTATAATGCCTTCCAACCCAAGCCATTCTGTGATTGTATGATTCTATGAAGGACAGGTTTATTTCACAGCCCAGGAAGAGAGGGGCAAAAAAGGAGGTCCAAGGACAAAGGAAAAGATGCTTCCTGAATACTTCAAAAGAGTCTGATACTTTAAATTGATAAGGAAACTGAATCAGAGAACAGCAAGCGAGAGCTGGGCTACTTTACATATATATATTCCTTGTGCAATCTTTATGTGTCAGAACAGTGTGGTTAGAAACCTCTGCGAGACCTGTTGGATTTCTTGATTATTGCACATTTTTAGAGAATTGCCAGGCAGATCAAAGAGCCTGCAAATCTTTTACAATGGTGAAATATTAGGTTAAGCAGTAAAAGGTGATCAGTGGTCCTGAGAGAGCAGCAATCACACCCTGTGCCCCTGTCTCTGCAAGGGGAAAAAGGAAGCCTGTGCAAAGGAAGCCTGACGGGGAATCAGAAGAGATGGAGTTGCCATGCACAGCCAAAGCATGAATTAACATTTATATTAATTTTATTTGAGAATTCTCGCCAACTTTTAATAATCATTTGCAGGGGAAAAACAGTTGTCCAACTAACACTAACACTCCAACTAACACTGGGAGTCTTGTGTGTCAGCAAAGAAAAGTACATTGATCTCTCATCCCCACTCAGATTTTGCTGCTCCTCTCTCATTGCTCTCTGCCTTTAGCCCTGCTAGGTTGGGTGGCAATCAGACTGTCAGACATCACCATGTTTCAGATCACAGCAGTGACTCTCTGTCTTCTGCTTTTTTCATGCATGAATAGAGCCGTGCAATCCTCTCACAGCAAGCCATAAAGAAGCTGAACCACCAGATGGACTGGTCTAGCACCAGTCATGCTGCACTTTTCTACAGCTCAGACTTCATCAACTTCTGCCCTCATCCCAGCACCCCCCCAACCTCCCCTCCCAGGGTATTAGTTTTATAGCTGGAACAAAAATGTGATGAGTCTTTCAAGCCTTCTGACACTGCAGTCCAGGCTCTTTTCTTGCCCGCTGTATATTTTCAGCTGAAATTTATCAGCAGTATTTTGGAGAAGACAGTTTCAGATCTGTGACATGGACATGTTTTGATGACTTGAGATACACGTTGCTACTGTGGCAGGGGGTAGGGAGGAGAGGAAGGGGACACAAAAGGAAGAGTTGCTCTGAGAAGAGACAAAGGAGAATGAGTTGACTAAACTGCTGCCAGGGCTTTTTTAAAAAAATGAAAGAAGCAAGCAAAACAAAAGCAAGGGACAAGTACTGATTTTCAAGAGGGAGACTTTTTAGTAAAAAGGGACCTAAGTCTCTGCTTTGTTAGACTGGTATAGCTGTGGGCAGGGATGATGGCAAAGGCACCTAAGCAAAGTTCCATAGGAAGGAGTGAGCTCCAGTTTAGGAGCAGAGGGAAAGGGGGCAGCTGGGCTAGGGCAAACATGGCTGCATGCACAGATTTTCCCCTACAACTGGTACTGCATGTTACAAAATTATGGCCTTTACTGGGGAAACAGTGCCCAGTAAACTCCAGTGCCTGGGAGGACACGTGTGGGTGAAGGACAGTCTCTTGAATGGTGGGTCTGCCTGTCTGAAGGCAGGCAGGAGGATGGGAGAAAACAATTTATTCCTTTAATGTTTTTCCTCTGTCTGATTGGCAGACCAGAAATTAGGCCTGTTCAAGTAATTTCTCTGAGAATGCAAATCTTAATTCGCTGTTTGTTAAATGCTTAACTAATGTCTGAGATCATTATTTTAAACTCGAGCTGCCAGAATAAACACTGTCAGGAATCCATTTGCTTTACAGAACAGCTCTTCCTGACAGCAGCAGAGATGCAAACAGTTACCTTTTAATACAAGGCTGTGGAAAGCTCACCCCCCAGCCCAGCCCCCCACTTTCATTTGCAGTAAAAAGCATTGCCTGTCCTTATTCTGTGCTATGATTCTATTCTGCTTTTTGAGGCACTCTTAATAGCAGAGGGATAGCATGGTGTGCTTTAAGTTCTCCATTAAAGAGAGCTTGTGGTGGGAGAGCAAGCAAATTCATTGGGTTTGAGGTTTTGGCAAGGACATGAAAGAAAAATTAAGTCATTTTTGGTTTTGATGTAGGAAGGCAGGGGTGTGGTACAAGTCAAGGACAAGTTTCTTGGTTGCAGCTATGGCCCCTCCTGGTGGTGGAAGACAAACAGGTCTCTCTGTCCTTTTTATTGATGGAATCTCCACAGATACCTTCCCTAACGAAAACAGAGCAAGTGTCTTTCCTGTGAAGCTCCTTTCCTCAGGAGCTGACTGAGCATTTTTATGCAGAGTTGACTCTTTTCTGAGATCATATCCCAGCTTAAAAGCTTAGCAACTGTGTATCTTCCTTTCTCTGACCATATCAACAAAAATATGAGCCAAAATCTGTGTCAAGTATTTGCGCCTCAAGGAAATGAATGGGACTTCTGCATTTGTGCAGAAGTAAGACAACAGTACTATGATTATACTATTTTTCCAATAAAGATAACAAAAAGCCCTCATAGGCATTCATTAAAATAATTTCTCAATAGTTTTCAGTGTTTTAAGCCATGTATTAGCTATTTCCTACATTTAGGTCATAACCAAGGTCTGTTTAATGTGCTATTCTCTATCCAAAAGTAACTATGAGTGAGAGTTTTGATGCGAAGAAATAATACTTTCACTGTAGGTAAATGCAGCATGCCCTGCTAAGCTCTCAGTTAACTTGATATATAGCCCTTTTCAGAAAAAGGGAACTGTGTCTAAATTGTTGCCTTATTTTATCCTTCAGAGGGAATAAAATTGGCCTATAAGAATGAAAAATTTTAATACATCTCTATTACAATATGCTTTCCTAATTGGTATTGATCTTCCCTGTGGTACCTGAAATGCGAGAAATTATTTCAGCAGGATTTGAGCTAAGAGAAATGGGAAATGGAAAGAAAGATTGACACCAAAAAGGTGGTAGGGAAGTGTAGGGATTGGCAGCATGCATGGTTTCATCATCAAATAAAGAATATGGTTTTTACAAGGACCAAGTATAAATCAGTCTGAGATTGAAATGGACATGATAAATAGCTTTAGTAGGAGAGAAATAGAAAAAAAAAACATGGAGTAAGGAAAAACATTAAGAGTTTCTAGAGGGGAATGACACCCTTTTAGTGAGCTAGCTAAGTGAACAAAGCTTCAGGAATGAATTTGGTTGGGAACGTAGCTCATGTCCAGCAAAATCCAATGAGGTGCTACAACACCCTGTTGAAGGTCAGAGGCTCTGGAAAACAGCCAGGGCCAGAACCCTACCAAGAAACACCTCTGCAGGTGGCAGTGTCCTACAAAAAGGTAAGATTAAAGGAATTCCTGAGCTCAGTTGAAGCACATCTTGGCATTTTTATTTAGTTTTTCTTGCCTCCCCTTAATTTTATGAAGTCCAAAATATCCTAAACTCCACTGTGCCAAAAAAGCAGAGACACACTCCTTTAATGCAAACAGTGCTTGACAACCCAATGGGCTGCATACAAGGTAATGTTGTTTGCTAATAATACAACCCCAAATGTATTTATCTTGCAACAGAGCAGCAGGTAAGTAATTAACTAAAAAGCTGATACATACAGCTTTCTTGAAATGGAGAACAGCATTGGTTTTTGAAACATAAGATTTGTAATTTAGTAACTATATTCAACATTCTGTGAAAAGCCTGGTTGATTACACTTTTTCAAAAGTCTAGTCCCATCCTTGTAAAAGAACAAGGTAATAATGAGGCTCTCTGTCACTGTGTCATAATAGAACACAGAGGGCAAAACTTCATTACACTCTTTTGACTCCCCTTCCATCAATGTGAGCGAGATAAACACAGGGACCCAAAACACTCCATCAGTTTCCAGATGTGTTATTTAGTTGTTTGGTGGAAAGTTCATTCTTTTTCTGCGACTGTGGAGAGAAACCACTGAGGCAGGAGAACCCTCAAACACGAGCAAAGAGGACTGTAGATAATTTTTCACAAAGTGGTATGAAGGTTTGATACACAGGTCTTAAACAACTTGAATGAGGTACATTTTTTTTCCTGCTTAGCCTTATTTGTATGTATCATTCATCCACATTCTTTGGCAGTTGTGGAGCTACTTGGAAGACAGTACTGCAGCAAGTTGCTGGGTTTTGTCTCTGAAACCTTTCTGAGCTGAATTCGGGCACAGCCCAGAGTGACACAGAATAAATTCAGTTCTCAAACTTCATTCCGTATAGGACATAAAAGGTCTGAATTATTTCTCTTCTTTGCCAGCCAAACTTCAGACTTTCTACATTATTTGTGACTGATGTGTGTGTAAAGGGAGGGGAAGGAGTTTTGGCATGCACACTCAAAAAGAAGAAATCATACTTTGAAAAGAGTCTGAATAATACTTTTTTAGCATTTTTCTTTTTTTCTTTCTCCATCGATGCAATCCCTGGCTTTGCAAGTCCTTGTTTCTGGGCCCTGACATCCAGCCAACAGAGGGAGCACTAGTTTAATTATAAAACCCAATTTCCCCCATTGCCAGTGTTGCTGCTGGCTGCACAGATAAGAATGTCATTATGGAAAAGCTGTGCAAGCCTTTTCCCCTAAGAACTGGTGGAGGACAAAACCACTGCCAGTGGTACAAAAGGGAAACCTAGTGAGGAATCATTTGCAAGCCTCTGTGTGCATGTGGCACAGAAAAAGGGGAACACACACCCAGCCCTCCACACAAATAAGCAGCATTGCCCATTAAAACAAATGGTGCCTCCCAGGGTGCAGTCCAGCCCTGGAGTTCAGCTGCTACCCATGAACAAGCAGAGCCCCCTGAGCCAGTGCAACCTTGTATTGGATCTGGGGCCATCTGTCACCTCATTTATTAGAACTGGTTAAAAAAGGGATGAAATTCTTTGCAGAGTCCTTCTGGTGGATTTTGGCATTTTTTTTCAATTAGGACTTAATTGCAAATCTTATTTACCCAGTGTATAGGTCTGTCACTCTTTGCATGGTAATATGGCAGTAAACTGCAACTGTGAGCTAAAAAACCAAACTGAGCCAAATTAACTTTTTCATGCTTCTTTGTTTTCTTATTTCTATAAGAGGTCTTTAGTATTGTTTTGACAGGCAGTTGTACCCGAGATTTGAACTCCCTCAATATTTTTTTCATGCTCAGGGTTTACTTGCCTGCATCTTTAACTCAGGTTTATTCTTTCCATAGTTCTGAAGAAGAAATTAAATGCATCAAATCTATACATATATATCTCCTAATAATTGTGTTTGTATGAAATTGGGAACTTTTAATTAGGAAATTCTCTGGTCTGAGAATCTACTGAAGAAATGAAGAGGGACACTTTTCAGAGAGGAGCTGCAACACTGTAGGGAGACCAACACGGTTGTACCAAAAGAGGCCTGTGGAAAAACTCATCTCTGCTTGCCTGGTTTTTTGGTTTTGGTTTTGGTGGTTTTTTGTGGTACAGGCCTCTGCACAAAATAATACAAATAGGAGAATAAGGCCCTGAGGCAATAAGATGACTGCACATGGCCAGCACTTAGAAAAAGTTAGATTTTATTTGGATTTGCAGACTTTCAGAAAAACCTTCCCCCCTACTGATTAGAGGCTTATATCTCTGGCTTCTCTAGCATAATTTTCCAGCCTTTCCTGCCTGTAAAGGCTGGCAGAGCCCTTAAAATAACCTGGAAAATATAAAACAAGAAGGAAAAACAGGAGATTGATAATGTAGGATGTAACACCTAAGAGCAATGAAAATAGCAGAGAAGGCCATATTTGGATTAAAAAGAAAGTAGTCTTGATGATAAAGTTTTATTTCATTTTGTCACTTACTTCTTCAAATTTATTTCCTTTCTCTTATGTTTTGATTACATCCATATTTATTCTGTTGACTGGTCTTACTTATAGCTTCCTTGGCTTGATTGTCTAGAAAAATGATCAAAGGGCAGATGTTTTTAACACTGGAAAGTTTTCTTTCACACACATTTATCACTCCCCCTGGAGACCAAGGACACAAGGAATGAGGGCTTCATCCAAGCACACTTTATCACCAAAGGATTCCTAAGAACTGCACATGCTTCTGAAAAAGATTTAGCTGAACTCTTGACTGACAGGCTAGAGCTGCTGTTTGATATCAGTGTATCCAGTTTCCTGCTGATAAACCTGAGCTCTAATGTGGTGCTTTGAAATATCAATATAGACATACTTTTAATTTTTTTTTTTTTAACTTTTAAAATCTTCTCTTATTCCGTTTCTCACCTTGCTTCTATTCCATTAAGTTTTGGGCAACAACATACACGAATAACTAAGAAGTGGCTGCTGTTTATGTAAATCTTCTTACACCTTCCTCAGAAAGGATTTTTCAGCATGCTTTCTGTGTAGCACGTTCAGTTTGAAATAGCTACATGTAATCCATATATTTTTGTGACTCTGTAAAGGTGTAAGTAGAAATCAGGGAAAAAAAAAGGGGGGGGTTGGAGGGTGGAGAGAAAAGGATTGGTGAGTGGAAGAAGTTGTCTGTAAGATGCTTGTTACACTCCTGGATCTGAGCATAGTTAGAGGGGTGAAATGGCAATGCAGTTTAGACATCCATTTGAAATTATGCTGCCCTGGCACACAGAGGACAGGGCTGCTGAGGCTGTCCCCTGCATTGTGCCCTACTTTGGAAATGGTCAAAAGCAAGGATGATCAAGCTGCTGGTGCACAAGGTCTTTCAGTGTTATGCACCAACCCAATAGAAAGCAAGAACACCAGAAACTGAGGCTCAACTTGAAAAAGCCTTGCTGAGCACTGTGGGAAAATGTGAAAACACATACTTCTGTGCCAGGCACCCTTACCTCTCATCATTTCCTCCTGTCAATTTCTTAGTACTTTCTTTGCAGGACAGCAAACTTATATGAGTGTTTTCCAAGGAAAACTTTATAAAATCCAGCCCCAGCTTGCAAATATCTCAGATTCAGAAAAGCATCTGTATTTGAAATGGTTGAACAGTTACATGGCAATTATTTGATACCTTGGAATTTGAAGGCTGCAGGTTTCTTAAAAACACATAACATAAATATATTATTTAGGAAACAGTGCCATTCCTAAGGCATCCACCATCCAGCTTTCCAATAAGACCAAAAATATTATGAAGAAGATGAAAACCCCAGCCTTTCACCCAAGAGGGCTTCTTGCCAAATGTGGACTCTCCAATTTTCTTTCAGCTTGCGTTGGTGCAATCATTTCTAGCCTTGTAACTTTTACTTCTGTAAGGCTGCCTCATGAATCCTCTTTGCACCACACAAATAGCTGGTGTGAGAGGTTAGGACTCACATACACTATTTTGTTTCTTTCCACCCTGTCTGAACTCTGCCATTTCAATCAGCAGCCAGCAGTAGAAAGTTTTGGATCAAGCTGAAAATCCTTACATTTAGGTGGAGTTTGTTTTGTGGAAGTTAAGGGAAGAGGCTGAGAAGTTAATACACCCACTCATCATCTAACCTTGACACTGGATCACACAAAAGTGAATAAAATTACATCATTTGCTGCTGCTTTCTGGAGGCTTTGAGATCATTGGTCCTGGGATTTGCTTTGACACTCCAGCTGTCGCTAGCATACTTGTGTGATTATTGTACACAATAATTGATTTTGAAAGATTCATATTCACTGGGTTTTTTTATTGATTGGTAAGGAGTGATTTTATTGAAGGCAGAAAAGAACCTCAAGCTATTGAAGGGACATGAAAGATAAAGCAACCACAGGTACAGAAAGTCTACTGGGTCCTTTGTGATAAAGTTGTAGACAGTCAAAGCTGGTACAGAGGGAACTTTCCTTCTACACTGTGAAGGTAATGAGAAAACCAGCTAATGATTTCAGCCAAATCCTCAAAGCCTTGGAGCTTCTAACAGTAAAAATGTTATGAAAAATGCACTGATGCTTCTTTATTTGGCTTGTTTGATTTTTAACTTGAAAAGTCCAAAATATGTTCAGGTAAAAGAAATTTTGCCCTTGGATCATACATTGTACAATGCAGTCAAAATTGCTAATGGTAGTGGAGAAATGAGGTGTTCAGTCCAGCTCCCTGTAAGCTTAACTTCATTTCACAAGTCATTACTGCTAGTCTGCTCTATGGTTTCTGAGACAGAAAACTGTCATAGCATCTGTTGCTGATGTTATTCAGAACTTGCTTTGAACAGTTAAATGATCAACAGTTACCACACAACTGAAGGTCCATAACTTCCCTGTGGCTTTTCTTCTAAAGGGAAAGAAATTACTTGGTTTTAAATTAGTGGTGCTGCCTGTAAAATATTCAGTTAAATCTGTGAGCTATGAAATACCCTCCCCTGCTGAGGATGAAGTCAACAAACACAGCAACCATGCAGCCACTGTGTTAAAGAAAGCCTCTCTGCCTGTGTCAAGAGGATGTGTTCAATAGTTAAACCAGTTAAAATAGGAGAGAGAGTTCATTTCATTTTTGGTAGTCCTTGCAGTGAAGCTTAGCATCACGCAATAATGCAGGAAGAGACCAGTAACATGAGGATAAAATATATCTGACGACAATTCATGTCTTCAGGCAAGCTCATGGCTGAGAAATGAAAATAGGCATGTGCAGTTTGTAAAGGTCTAGAGAACAGCTTTTGATGAATGAATAATGGAGCAACATCAAAAGCACATTCTTTGAAATCATGGAACACCTGATTCCTGCATTTTGGAGGTTTCATGATATTCGTGAGAGATTTTGTACAGAAAGTGAGTTGACATGGTATTCATAATTCACCACTGATAAGCTATGATCTACTGAGCAAACAAACTGAAGATAGTGGGCCCTCAGCTCACCATCAGACTTGCTCACTGGCAGGTCAGAAAATTACAGAATGGTTTGGGTGGAAGTGACTTTTGAAGATCAAGTAGTCCAACCCTCCTGCTATGGAAGGGACAACTTTCACCAGAGAAGGTTGCTCAAAACCCCATCCACCTTGGCCTTGAACACTTCCAGGGATATGGCATCCACAACTTCTCTGCACAACTAGTTTCAGCATCTCATCAACCTTATGGTAAAGAATTTCTTCTTTATATCCAATCTAAATCTAGTCTCTTTCAGTTTAAAACCATTATCTCTTGTCCTGTTGCTACAGGCCTTGGTAAAAAGTCTTTTTGTATTGAACAGCTGCAACAAGGTCCCCAGCACCTACTTTTCTCCAGGCTGAGCAACCCCAACTCTCAGCCCTTTTACAGGAGAGAAGTGGTCCAGTCCTCTTGTTATTTTTTGCTGAGATTTAAACAGGAATATTCCCTGAAATTATTTTCTCCAATATTTCTTTTCTTATGTCTTTCAAAACTTGCATCTTTTCTAACTCTATTTTT
>VZTN01004934.1:3069-36116 GCA_013400515.1 Erpornis zantholeuca | reverse complement strand
GGCTTAGCAGGGAACATTCAGCTTTTGAACAGCTACTGAAAAGCCAAGTCAATCTTATCTGTCCACAGGTAGAAATGTTTCGTTTCACATGGAGCTTCTCATCCTTTTCTCTGTAGTTTAACAGGTAGGCCAGAAATGGTCTTTGAAAAGTGTCGAGGTTGTGGTAACTATCTCTGCAGAATATCTCAGACTCAGTGACTCAGATGAATGTACTTGGTTTCTTCTCTCTTCTGGGGAAAAAAAAAAATTTTAAAAGAAAAAGCATTCTGAAAGCCACAAATAAAATGTCACTGAAAGGTGGTGTATTACTATGGAAGAGGAAAGAATGCACCAAAACTGAAGCTGAATACAAAATCAGTCAGGGGGAGTCAGAAGAGCTTGTGTCTCAACGTCAGCAGGACAGAAAGGGCTGACAGTGAGGCACATGGTCCTTCCAGGGTGACACAATTGATGAACAATTGATGAACAATGTAACTTACTACTCAAGGCTTTTTACAGACCTAGTGTACTCTCCTGCTAGGTATGTCACCACTACAAAACGACAAGGAGAATTACTGGAAGTTGCATTGTTTTATTAAAGTGTTTCAGCCGATGTAATACCCACTAGTTTTTAGAAGCAAATGAATGTCCCCAGCCAAAGTTTTCCATTTTGCATAAGCACAAGGTTCATTTGCATGGTTTAGCTGGCAACTTGCATGCTCCTGGCGATTAAATCCTAGCTGTAAAACCCCTACCATTATAGTACACTATAGCTCTTAATTATGTCGGGTGCGCGTGTCAAGAGCAGTCTCAGGCATGTCCATGTACTTTTTCATCCTTTTATTGATTCCTCAGCACCTAAAAAGCCACAGCTGCTTCCATTTCAGGAGATGTACTATAGTTCTTCTTTTAAAACAGTGTGACACAGTTCAGTAGCTGGAATGTGCTGCAGAGCTGGGACTGCTAGATAGCTTGTTTTTAATTTTCTCCACAGGAAAGAGTAATGTGTAACTTCTCAGCAGAGTAACTGTCACAAAGAAAGAGGATAGAATAAAAGGCATATTTTGGCTCATGTCAAGATAAAACTGAACAAAAAAATCTCTCTTGCAGCTCTGTCTTTATAACTCTGGAACTGCATTTATATCAAGATTTCTGGTTCAAATGAGAAACCGGCTTCAGACGCTCATTGGAGATTTTGGAACAATTCAACCTCTCCCAGACTTTCAGTGTGTTAGTTTCTGCATTTTGATTCAAACAGATCTCTAATTAATACTGTAAAACATTCCTGTAAAGAAATCGCTATCAGCAGAGAGTGATGATGCAAGCATAGGGAAGAATAGTTAATTGAGGGGGAACTCCATTTAATTTTTACACTTTGAAAACTGCCTTTCACAAATACCTGGGTGGCAATCTTTGCACTCGTGGGCAATGACTAGCAGGGCACTCTGAAGCAATAGGGACTTGACCTTGTTGCTTTATTTGCTTTATTTGCTAAAAATGTTTTAACAACTGCTTTTAGACATTCTGCTAGCATTAGAAGTAGTGATTTCTTTTTAATTAAAATCTCTTAAAAACTGATGTGACAGGATTCTCTGAAAAAAAAAAAGAAAAAAGAAAAGAACTGGCAAATTAATTAACTAAACTAGAAGGTCAGTTTTAAAATCCTGCTGCAGCCTAATTAAATCCTATACACTGACATTTTTGGCTAAAGATGGCAACCATAGTAATTAGTGTTGCAGGAAATTTCCATATGCCATTGTGCCAAATGAATGAGAGAATTTCATAATTGTTCCTACAGGACTTCTTGCAAATAGCTGGGAGGGACATGATCCTATTGTAGGAAATATGCAAAGGCAATGTAGTATTTTCATTCCTGTAATAGAGGCTCTCCAGGTCAGTAGTGTGAAGGAAGAAAAAGTCTGATACATGACAGGAATATTATAAATTATTGTTATATTGGTCTCTTTATTATTGCCTATTTAAAGAAACAACCACTATTTAAATAAATAGGGAAAGTTGTTAGTCAAAAGGTTGTGAATAAATACATGCTGAATATGCAATTAAAAATCATGATAATGGACAATTTTATATGATAAAACAAAAGTTGATGATAATTATTTTATTTTATTTGCATATACTTTAGTTAACTCCACAGAGAGATTTCTTTTTTCTTCTTTAATCATTAACTTTTTCAGGACTGCTAAGGATTTGTTAAATGTCAGGCAATAAAATTAAAATGTCAGTGTATGACATATGGGTCAAGTAGACTTAATAAAATTGAACTACATCATTCCACATTAATATCTAGATTTTCCATTTCTACTGAAAAATATGGTGAAAATGTGGTAAAAGTGTGAAATACTTTTTGTACAGTCCATGTGGCTTTTGAATACAATGGACTCAGTCATTAAGATCTTTCTCTTCTCAGAACACTGTGCAAACTTCACTCAGAGGGAAAAACGCCACTCCTGTCTTGAGGGGCACTGCTACAAGAGGATGATTTTTGTGGCTTTTCTTTAACAAATCTGTCTGATCACAGAAAATTAAAATACTAGAATAAGAAAATTACCAATTTACCCCATAAATAAAATGAGTAAAAGATAAATGACTGTTTCACATAAGAAACAAAAAGACAATCCTGCCATGCAGAAAGACCAGCCTAGGATCTTGTATGTGTGCCTGAAATGGTGCTCTCGGATGGCTCAGCTTCATCTTCTTGTTCTAAGGCACTGCTCGTTACTATTATGTCCCTCTTTTATTCTCCACAAAAGTGTAATGATTAGCACTTGGAAAAATAGTTGGCAGCCTTCTCTGTGGTCAGCTAAACTGCAAAATGCTCAGCAGTGCATCACCGTGTGAGCGAGGAGAGAAACTTTCAGAGTGTCTACAAGCCCTGCTGGCCTAATGTCCTCAAGTCTCCACAGTCAGTCTGCAGTTTCTTCTTTCAAAGACTAATGTGATGGTCTGTGACTGACTGTGGCAATCAAAGAGCATTCAGGTGCATGTAGAGAACAATTTTCTGGTTGATCTGTTCTTTCAGGTGAACTCATTCAGTGAAGTGACATTTCGTACTTCTCTTAGAAAATTTCAGTATTTTTTTATTTTACTGCGGGTGGAGAATATACGTTTTCCAAGCTGTTGTTTCAGGCTCTATGCAAACTTAAATCTTCTCACAGTAAAACCTGGTGTAATAGTGAAGAGCAGGTGGGGATAAACTGGAGACATAATGGCAGAATTTCAGGCACATATGGTCTTTTAAAATTCAAGAAGTGGACAAAGGGCAAGCATATTTTAACTGCCAGGTGATCCAAATTTTGCACAGGATCCTGAAGCTTTGGGAGACTTACACAGAGCTCATTCCATGGCATTGTCCAATCAGTAGTCTACACTAACAACTGTCCTATGCAGCCTGAACCTCATAGTGCTTTGGCTTTGGGGATGGTCCTGCTAAAGTGATGGGGGCTTCCTACTCCTGGAAGAAATGCAGTTAGAGATTAAAAAAAAAAAGTGTGTTCCAATGTTAAATACTGTGCAACCATACATCTAAGTAGAAATAAAATTGACAAGCCTAGGTAGATTTTACAAATAGAGCAGCAGATGTCTTTTCTGGGTGCAACAGCATTGATTTCCCTTTAGGGAACTTAGTTCAGCAACAACCTCCCTCACCACCCATGAGACACATGCCCATCACATCCTCTGCCACATCAGCGGGACATTATCCTTCCAATAAGCTGAAAGGAAATTTTCTCTTGTGGCATCAAAATGAGCTGTTGATGGCAATATATCATTCAGTTTCCCAATAAGGCCATCTTTTTTTTTTTTATATTTTACATCGTTGGTGACCAACTTCATTCTCCTCTAGGAATCACCCCCCCGGTTTTTTAAACACTCAGGCAGAGGAGGAGGCTGTTCTTTCCCTGTGCTTATACCCCAGAACTGGAGTCCTGCATTTCTGCCAACATTTCAACTACAGGAAAAAATCTCAACAAAAGTGGGCTTGCGATCTGCTGGGACAGAAGAGTCAAATTCAGGGCCAAATTTGTGGCAACGGATATTTTTTTCAGTGGTAAATATTGCTGTTCACTTGATTTTGCTGTTGGGAGATGCCATCCCTGGAATGCATTTACATCAGCCAATTAGCAATATTGGGTTAGGGCACAGAGCAAGGAAATCTTGTAATAGATCTGCTGTATAACACTAGGACAGGTACCTCACAACTCTGGGGTTTATTTCCTCAGTCCAAAATGGCAACACTGACACTAAGCCATCCCTGCATCATACGCAGTTTGTATATGATGAGGGTACCTATACTGTTTTATAGGCTTTGAAGTCTGAGAGGAAAAGAAGAGAAGACTGTGGAAAGACTTTGACAAACACAATTTGTCCTTTTGCAGCTTTCAGAGCACCACAATATATTCTCACAAAAGACCTGTTCATATGAAACTCCCGGAAAACATTTTCAGTGCAAGTGTGTATCTAATGCAGGCACGGTGGCACAGTCTGTGGATTTTGAGTGCACATTTAAAATGGAAAAAACCTTTCAATATCTTCAAATAGCAGCAGGATGCTGGATAATTTACTCTGTGTCTCATGCAGGCAGGCATAAAATCCAGCGCCCAGAAACTCTGCCTACCACACACTGAGTGCTAAGAACTTACTAGTGTTTGCAGCATGTTTGTACGGGAGAGGCCACTAAACTCACCGAGCAGCAGTGCCTTTCTTGAGACAGAGTTCATCCTCTCTAAAGGCTTCAGAACAGATGAAGCTGAGCTAATCATCAAGAAACCCCCTAATCTCTATCATTACTTAGGTTTTCATGTTAGTCATTGTGACAGCTTTTCCCCCTTGTCATCAGGAGGAGAAAGCAGTGGTTGGCACTCTCTGGCGAGACTGGAGCCATTTACGTCAGGCTGAGCTTTCCCAAGTTAGTATTCAGGAGTCATACGCAGTCGGTGAACGGAGAGACAATCTCGAAAAGGTGTCGCAAAGGGCCTGGCACAATGTGGGGCTTATGTCACATTCCTCTTGGCTGATTGTCAAACAAAGGTAGAGCCAGCCATTACCAAAGGGGCAGAATGGGCAGAAATACACACATAACATGCAAAAATAAACCGGCTACTTAGGGCACTAACTATTACAGGCAGAGAAATAATACAATAAATCACTGAAATGAAGAAAGAGTGGAAAGAGGCACTGAAAACTGAGAGATATTTTGTCACTAAATTGCAGCATTAATAGCGCTTTGAAGCTTCACATTTAAATTGCCTATTTCTGACACTCAAAATGCACATTAGGAAAATGATGCTTATTTTATAGTTACTCATTAAAAGGAAGGGGATAAATAAGATGGAGTTTTAAACTATAAATCTCTTTCATAACGAACAACCAATAAGAACATATGGGGAAGACAAATAAATGGATAGTGAAAGAGTTTTGAAATGCTTTTGTAATCTGGGGTGTAAATGAGCAACTGTCTTATCTGATCTAGGAAAAGTAATTTTTAGAAGGTCTGGGTATGATTGCAAATGCAGGAGATACTCATATGTTACTTGATAATGAAGAAGAACTAGAAATAACAGAAAGGTTGTTTCTTTTCCTTTGCAATAATTCAGGCATTGTGCAATTATAATATTTGTCTCTTCTGTACATGGCTGCAATGCTACATCTATTTCCCCACCTCCAGACACATCAACTTTCCCTAACTAACAAGGCATAACTCCAGATTACTTCTGAATAGCCTGTATGACAAATTCAAGGAAAGAAGCAAAAGGAACTTACACATCACTGTGGCATTTAGTCTTCCTGGAAAGGTTTTTCATGATCACCTGCGTAACTTCGTAGCACTCATTAATGGTGCCCAGTAGCCTGCTGCTGCTTGACTATTTGCACAGCATCTGCATTTATCTAATCTTTATTTATTTTTTAAAGACTGCAAAGTAACAGCTCATTTGCAGTGCTTCGGCATTTGAGTATTAAACAAAAATGCAAATACAGCAGTAAGCTCTTAATGAGATGTATCCAGCTCATTTTTTTCAGCATTAACTCCATTCTTTATCTTGTTTGAGAATCCACAGTATGAACGATTCATCAGTTCCAAAACTTCATTTTATTATATCATAAGCTTTTGCCATATACAAGTTTAAATTCTAATTTTATCCACATCAAGAATAACAATGTTTCAAACTGGCATTTATTTTCCAAAGGAATATAGCTTAAATACTGTAACAATTTTTTTTTTTTCTGCACCTCAGAGAGTTATCGACCCAAAATGCAATGTTACAAGCTTTTGGGTTTGTGGTACTTGACTGCTACTTTGCAGTAACTTGAAAGATGATAAAGTCACAAGGTAAGGGAAATGCTAGTTGCACACACTTGTGGCTATAAAAGGAGGTCTGCTTGAGGCAGTTTAAATACCCTGAGGAAAATTCCTAGCTTTGGATGTATATGAGCATACACCACATTTTTAGTTTCTAATTTTAATCTTCTAATGATATAAACCAAACTTTTGCCTCCAAGAAAAAGAAACATGATTCTCTGATTAATACTGCAGTGTGGATAAAACCCTCAGGCCTGGGCCACTGAATCACTTGTGATGAAACCTGTGTCTCACCCTAGGAGCTCTCCCTAGCTTCGAGGTGTGCAGCAGCTCTTCCCCAGAGCTGTCAAAGACCTCCTTCACCTTCCTCATTTTTGGGCTGGATTCACAGGGCTAAGGAAAAGAGAATAAAGTACTTACAGTACTTATATTTATTCTTTCAGTACTAGTATTTCATTACTAGTATTTCTTTTTTTGTTGCCTCTCCTGACATACTAACTGTCCCGGAGAGAAGAATGTGAGGTTCCAGACACCCATAAATACAACTTGTAAGGACCATCAGTGGTCACATCCTCTCCCCATCACTGCCAACAGCACCCATCATTTCTCATCACTTCGATAGCAGCGTGAGAATCATCCATAAGGTAGTTTGCTGCTACTGCTGCAGAGTGACCTGTACCCAGAAGGATGATAAGTCCTTCATGTCAGGCTTTCTCAGCATTTCCTCTGGGATTATGTGGTCTGCAACAAGGACTATCAATCTCTCCACCAGCTTTGGAAGATCAGGTCTGTCCCTGATCCTATTGATGATACTCATTCTACTGCTTTTCCACCCAAACTAGGAAATTAAAAACAAGCTTTGGAGCTAAAAAAATACCTGTGTGTTTCTTGAATGCTTCTATTGCAGCAATGACGCTGGTTAAGCTTCTATGCCAAAGTCAACTGCACTGTGATCTACAGAAATCCTTATTTTTTCCCCAGAAATGGCCTGATTCAGTTTCAGCTTATTTTTTAAAAAACTGCAGCCTCTTTCCTCCTGTTCCCTCTATGCCTCATGCTTTAATCTGCAGGTTTGTACACACTGCAGTTTTGAAGAACAGGCTACACTGTGCGGGGTGCATATTGCTCTGAGTGCTTCATGGCAAATTTTTATTCACATTAATTACAAGCAAAGGCTATAAGGCTCTACAGGTTTTTCTTTGCAATTTTAAAATGCATTCATGTAAGTTACTGAATTTTATGCCCAGTTTGGCTATGTTGGTTAATGTGTTCATTTGAGAAACAGAGCCCAAAACTTTGTCACTGTGACAACTTTTACAGCATCTTTGGTATCTTGCTTGGGAAAGAACAAAGTTTTGCAATATAGATTTGTTGGTCTTAAAATCCTCAAGACAAAGACTTCATTGATGCATCAACAATAAAGCTGATAATATAATATATATGCTAATATAATAATATCATAAATATTATAACATAAGTAATACAATAAAGATGGTAATAAAACACAGTCCTAGGGTTTTTAATCTCCATCATTTTCTTTGGATGCTGCAATATTTCTGAATTTTCACTGTGGAAAATTTCATAAGTGTCTCGCCTTTATTGTTTGTTCGTTTGACTAAAGAATTATCAGCTTCACGAACTTCTTTGTAGCTCCCTGTGGAACTAGCACAATTATAAAGTTGTGCCAAATTGGCTTCTTAGCAGAAGGTATCTATTGGAAGAAAACAAATCCCTACATTAGATTCCATCATGAACAAACAAATCGTTTTAATTGGCTGCGTAATGAGATGGCTTTTTGTAGAATACAGACTTGGAAAGTTCACTGTTGCAGTGGATCTCCTAAGTTCTGCACAGGATGAGCATGACAGCAAAACTAATTGTATGAAATACAGCATGGCTGTGTTTCGGCTTTTGAAATGTAGATCATTCAAGTATTGGTTTTCATTATCTGTTTAGCTGTTTTTAATCATTTATCAGACTCTAAATTCCCACTATTTCACAATGTTATGTACTTGGTTTTTTATTTGTTTAAGAGAAAATGGCAAAGTGGTATACTGCAGTTATAGGTCAGCTTCATCTTAAAATAACTTGTATTTCACCAGTTCCTTAAACATAGCTGATTTTAAACAGATTACTTCAGGGTTTCTAAGATATTAAGTTTAGCCTGCTTAATTCTACCGCAACCTTTCTTTCTGCAGATTATTTTACTAATTATGCCAACCACTATTTCTGGTAGTGGAGCAGGGAGAGGTCTTACCTTGGGGGTTATGGGATCCAACCCCCCAACAACTTCACAACCCTTTTTTAAAATCTTTCTTATCCCTCCTTGTGGTGAGCATGGCTGGTGCACACAGCAGCATCCAGCCCCACAGCACAGCAGAAGTGAAAGCACACACACAGTGGCAAATTCCCCAGCCATTCCCAAGGTCACAGGTGCGGGCACATGCATGCAGGTTGGACTGAATGAAAGGAGAGTTTTAGGATATAATTGGAAGGTCACAAAATCCCATCTGTCCTGTGATTTTTTTGATGAGGCAAGTAGTAAGAATTTCTTGTATAGTTGTGTACTTCAGCTGTCCTTTTCATAGGGAAGCTGAACAGAGTATCTTGGCTTTGAGTTGTAAAAAACAAGTTCAATAAACTTATTTCTGAGCTCTTGTGGATTTTGTACCTCTTACTGGGTAGCTTTTTGTCTGTCCTCAAGCGATGGTCGCAAGGCAACTTGGCTAGAGGTCTTGAAAAGAGGTCACAGAAGAAAATCAGAAGGGTCCTTATAGAATGTACAGGAACATTTTATCTCTTTTCCAAAATATAACCACTAATTTTTTTTTTGTCTTGCTAGGGTTATCTTTCTAATGAAAAACTCTACTCTTGTTTTGTGCAATTGTACTCCCTTAAACTTTGATTATGTAAAGCATATCCAAACATGGTCAAACATCTACTACTGTTGAGACTCCTGCTGAGTTAAAAGGTATCAGCACCAGCCCTTCAATGGGTTTCAGTGTGGTTTCAGAAGACATGACCACAACATATTTCAGAAGTAAATGCTTAGAAATGTCTAAATAATGAAACTGTGTCAATGGAGTTAAAAATCAAGTTGTAATTTTAATGCAAGTATTCCATCCGATTTTTAAAATATTTTCATAAAGTATCTTAAGCTATCGTATTTCTCTTTTCATTTGAACAATCTATCAAAATTTCTGTAATTTCTGATCCACTGTATGTTTTTTGATATTTTTCTATACTCACTTTTAATATCTAGAAGATATCACCCTTGCCTGGACTTCCTTGCTTTCTCAAGGAGCTGCTGTTTAACATTAAGAAGCAAATAGAAAAGACATGTTTGAATCAAGATCTTTAAGGTATATCTTTAAGATCTTCCACTTCAGTGGAACAGATCCACTGAGACAGTTAAAAACATAGCTGGAAGCACATGGATGGTCCCCTCAACATGAAAGACAAGCAGGTGGTGTTCATGTTTGTGTATTCAACTGTAGCCTAAATTGATGTTAGCAACAAATTATTTTTCGTGAATATTTTAGTGCTATGTGAGAAATTGGATTGCCTGCTTCCTAACAGAGCAGGAATTGACTTGAAGCAAAAAAAAACCAATGGGGGAGGGGGGTGGGGGAGAAGAGAGAGAACCCACAACGACAACCAAACACTACTGTAATCTTCAACAGCACCTTTTAAATGGACAAGTCAGAGATTAGGTGGGCCATAGAAGTGAGCAGCTTTTGTGGCTTTGAAGTTTCTCCAGGGTCAGTGGGCAGCACACTTTGATCTGGGTGCTACTTTTGCAGTATTTTACTGGTATCTTTGGTGCATTTGTCTGGGGCTGGGAGGGAAGTCAGAGTTTTCATTGTGGTGTCTTTCAGAGGCACTATGTTCACCAACATTAAATATACCTCCAATTTTATTTTGAAAGTAAATCCTCTTCCTGTGGTAACTAAATGCAGTATCAGTCATCATATTTATCGTTCAGCTGACACTTGTCTCGACCTTGCCTCTTCAAGGGTCCAAAGTTTGCTCCTCTCCTTATCCACTGCAGATCTCAAAACAGCTAAGCTTTTTAAATGCCCCCATACTAATAAGTGACTGGGACACAGGACTGGAATGGATACTAAGCAAGTTTGCAGATAATACAAAACTGGGAGGAGTAGTTAACTCCCTTGAAGGCAGGGAGAGAGGCAGAGAGACCTCAACAAATTAGAGATATGAGCAGTCACCAGCCATAGGAAGTCCAACAAGGGGAAGTGCCAGGTTCTGCACGTGGGACTTGACAACCCTGGATGAACAGACATACTGGGAACAAGTGGCTGGAAAGCAGTGCCAGGGAAAGGGACCTGGAAAGGGGTCCTGGTCGATGGCAAGTCGAATGTGAATCAGCACTGCCCTGGCAGCCAGGAAGGCTAACCTTATCCTGGGGGGCATCAGGCACAGCATCACCAGCTGGGCAAGGGAGGGGATTGTCCTGCTCTGCTCTGCTCTGCTCTGCTCTGCTCTGCTCTGCTCTGGGGTGGCCTCACCTCGAGCGCTGTGTGCAGCTTTGGGTGCCACAGTATAAAAAGACATTAAGTCATTAGAGACCATCCAAATGAGGGCAAAAAAGATGGTGAAGGGCCTTGAGGGGAAGCCATATGAGGAGCAGCTGAGGACACTTGGTCTGTTCAGCTTGGAGAAGAGGAGACTGAAGGGAGAACTCATTGCAGTCTGTGGCTTCCTCATGAGGGGAAGAGGAAGGGCAGGCACTGATCTCTTCCCTGTAGTGAGATGTGAGGGAATAGCCTGAAATTCTGTCAGATAAGGTTTAGATTGGATATTGGAAAAAGTTTCTTCTCCCAGAAGGACACTGGAACAGGCTCCACAGGGAAGTGGTCACAGCACCAGCCTGAAAGAGCTCAAGATATATTTGGACAATGCTCTCAGGCACAAGGTGTGACTCTTGGGGATAAGTGCAGGGCTGGGAGCTGGACTCAATGATCCTTGTGGATCAATTCCAACTCAGCTTATTGTGTGATTCTGTGATTCTGTGGATATCAAGTTGCTGTTGTGCTGCTGAAGCTGAAGCTGGACCCTGCCTGATGCTGGCATGGAGAGCCTGAGACACCAGGCCACTTCCTGACCCCAAAAGATCCCAGTACAACAGCAGTCCCTCTTCATCCCCAGCACTTCAGAAGACACAGAAATCTAGGAATTGGTATCCCAATATCTGTTCTGTGTGAAATTACATTTACAGGTCATTTGGATGTGTTTGCATGAATCAGATATATTTGAATTATTTACAAAATGTGATGGCTTCAAAGAACCTAATTAGAGTAGAGTAGCATGTTTTAGGACCTGAAAAGGCAAGCTCTGCTCCTGCAAGTAATTACTGCTCTAATGAACAAACTCAGGAGAGTGAAATGCATAAACAGATTCTGTGGAATCAGTGTGCAGAACATATTTTCAAGTCCAAGGAGCGTGGCAGTGTAATAGCTGTGAAACTGTAAAAGTATTAATGGTAAAAGAAATAACAGCACTAACTTTTTATAGTGCAATATAGTCTATTCAACATCGAAGAGACAAAGTATCTCTTTCAGTATGAATTAATGGAAAACCAGTATTTACTCACCAGAATGGAATTCAAATATTCACAGAAAATACTGTATTTTAATTTTACAACAAAATTAATCATACTTAGCTTCTGTGCTGATGACACACCTGTTATCTCAAGATCTTTGTCTTCATTTCAGCAGTCACAAACTCTGCCATAAACCTTAAGGACTTTCATATTCTGTAATTCAATTTATAGCAGCTTCAGTTACTATAAGAAGTGTCCTTATAAAAATGACATCCAAACACTACCTACATATTCCTGCACCATAAATGCCATATGAATTCACTCATTTTTAAAGTCAATTCAGGATTTTTTGATCAAGAGTGGAGATTCAGCCTGATAACTTCAAGTTAAACTGTGTTATTTCTGTGCTTTAAGTACCATTGCTGACTATAAAAATCGTAAAATAAAAACTTAACTGAAAATTCTCCAGGGAAGTGTTTGAGTCAGAATGCAGTATGTTCATGTGTAGCTATATTGTCTCTACTCTGGTGACAGAAAGAAAAATATGGGGTTTTATTCAGTAAACTGAATGCATATCTTTCAAAAATCTCACAGGGAATGGTTATTTATAGCACTGAGCTTCCATTTTAAGATGGGTCCCGTTTTTGTTTGTTTTTGCCTGCCACCAATAATAAGGATGCAAGGCAGCAAATCAGACCCTATAATGGGTATTTTACCGCTTTCATTCTTGTTGGTGTCTTAGACAGTTATCATGAACTTCTGTTGCGATACTAAGGCTGAAATTTGGACCAGTTCTGATCTTTAAAAAGCCTGGTCCTAAACTTACCATGTCTGTAAAATACAGCCATATTGGTGTTCAAAAACCCCTCAGCTGTGGACAGCTGTAAACCTATTTACTTATTACTGTTCCCAAATCCCTGCAGGGTTAAAGAGAAATGAAAGATATTATAGCTCTCTCCCTCTTTTATGTTTTTATTTGTGGCATGTCTGACCCGCACCTCAGCCCTTCAGTTATGATTTCACTGTGCACCATTTACTACGCACAGGTAACAGCAGCCTACCTTGTAATCTCCCAATCAAAATCTAAAGACCTTCTGTATGTCAAGGATATTCTGTTATTAAACCCCAACATTATTAGTTTTTCTTTCCTTTTGACAACAGAAATAGAAATATGTCAGTGAGAGAAACTCCTCCATTATATGGATTTTTTTGAAGGGCAGATCTGAGCCTTCTGAACTTTATCCTATTTTTAACGGCTTGCTACAAACAGGGAAGAAGTGGCCTGGCTGGTTGCCAAATCCTCCAAATCCAACTCAAACACCCATTCACTGGCTTTGTCTAGAACAGGGTCTATAAGGGATCCATTTGCAAATGTTTGCTCACCCTTTCTAACCTCTGTGAAAATTCGGGCACTTTTAAGGCAGAATGCTTGTAACAATACTGATTTGACCTATCTACTGTGTCCCAGATGTCCATGGTCCTGCTCAGCCACAGAAGGAGTGGCTGTGAGGGCACTGGGTATTACTGCCAGACCCCAGTTCCTTGTTCTTATTCAGCTGAAAGCATCAGCATCACATCAGGGGATTTTTCCCCCTCTGAGTGCAGCATTACCTTGAGGTACCACCAATCTTGTCCATAATAAGCCAGAAGATACTGCACTGAGCAAAGCATGGAAACCTCTGCACATGACTCAACCAGAAAAAATTCTTCGAGTGGTGTCTGTTTGATCTGCTTAGCAAAAAAAGACCTTGGTGAGGGTCTTTTCTGAGCCAGAACTGCAGGTTCGTACCTGGAGGAAATATTGGAGAAAAGAAAGCCCTCAGAGGACATGGGGGCAGACACATGCAGCCAGGGAGGTGAATCAGAAAAAGTGCACATGGTCCTTTGTCTTGCCATGTACATGATCCTCAGGAATTCATTTAGGCACCCTTCATGCAGAACCAGAATTTGGGTCTACTGAAAGTCATAATCAAAGCCTGCAGGTACCCAGCTTGTAGAAACTGTAAATGTCGAGCTGTAGGTCAGTTTCCGTGTTTTACTGTGAGTTTCTAGTCTTCCTCTTGAAAACATGGCCTGGCTATTAAATTCTTATCTCAGCGACTTGGACATAAATGTTATAAACCATATATAGTCTCCACTGCCCTAAGGATCCCTGTATATAGAACTTCATTTATGAAAACGCTGTATGAGGCTTTCCTTCCTTATGAAGACTCTCACTGTTGTAATCAGCAAGATGTGTATCACCAGCATGCAAAAACCCTCCTGCCAAAGACAAAATTGCTTGCTGACTACCAAAGCCAGACGAACAGAAAGAGGTGGATCTATGGAAAAGCGAACAAAGGGAGAGGCCAGCCCTGAGATGGATGTTCTTTTCCATAGTGAAAGCCATTCTCATTATTTTTGGAGTCTAAACAGTTCCATAACAGGACATTCCTTTGACCAGTGTTTATCTTGGTTTTAAAATACAGCTTTAATTATGTGTTAGAGCTCAGTAATATTTATAAACACAAGCGTCTGCATTACTTCACCTCTGACCTAAACTTCAAGCTGCTGAAGTGGAAATTAGTTTCTCTTTTTAACTTGGCATGATCTTTGCAAATGATACTTGCTGGATTTGCTGAAGTCTGGTTCTACTAATTGCACCTTCACTCCAGAACAGAAAGGATGGGCCAAATAAAAGGAGGAGTGGAGGAACCTTTTTTTCTTTGACAGACATAATTGCTACTCCAACATGAAATTTTGTCTCATCCTCTGTTTTGAACAAGTGGAGGGATTGGTTGAATGCCTATTAAGAAAAAATTATGTGATTCTGACTCCTTACCTTGAATTAATTAAGGGTTTTCTTAAAATATTGGAACATAAAGCTTGAGTTGCTAAGTAGGACACATGGCTAAGTCTTGAAATATTACACTTTTCTGCTCTGCAAATATATCTGAAAGGTTAGCACCCAATGAAGCATGCAGAGTCATCTTAATGAAACAAAATCTGAGGTGCATCTGTAAAGATTCTTATCCAAACTAAGATCTGATTTTTAAGATGGTGCAGATTCCCTATTATGTGGATGGAGTTTGCCATAAACTGCAGTCGTAAGTTATTGACATAAAAGAATGGGTGGAAGAAGCTTATCCTGTTTTAATTGGACTATAATAGTCTCTTGTTAGAAAGCAAAGCAGCCACCTTGGCATCACAGGCACAGAAATCATCATGATTTTCTGCTGCCCAGAAAGGTTAGGAAGCTGCTGCTTTCTTCTTTTCCTCCCTTTTGATCAGGTATTTACAGCAGAAACCTCACATTAGGTTTCTTTCTCTCCCAGCCCTGGTGATTTTTAGTACATCTTTTTCTTCCACGGGCTGTGAAGCCTGAGTTCTTTTCTGGAAGAAGAAAGTAACCATTGTCCCTTGGTGACTATTCAGGTGTGTCTGCAGTTTTTGTTGTTATACCCAAATTAGCTTGACCTGAGGTGCTGGGCAAATTCTTGAAATACCATACACTTCTCAGAATTAAGAATCCACTTGGTGGTGTTTAATATATGTAGGAGTTTTTATGTACAGATATTTATACTCTTGATACAGATGATATCTGAAAAGTGGAAAATTATCTGAGCGTAAAGAATGTGACTAAGATTCATGGGATTCATTCCTCCTCCCCACTGCCACTCACTTCCCATCTGACTTTCGTGCAAGTTATTTACATTTCTTTGCATCTGTTTCCCAGTGCACACAAAGGAGAGTTTACAGCTACTTCAGAATAATTCATTAATAACATTATTTCCTATCTTCCCTGTATTGCTCTGTTGGGATAGACACCCCATGCCTACGCAGTAACTGGCAGGAGAAACTCTGCTACAACTAGAATTTGTGCAGTTTAGAGTTTGTAAGTATTCAATTAATGAAAGCTTGTTTGCCTAAACTATCCCACCCTACACATGGATGTGACACATGCCCTGGCAATAAAACACCTCAGAAAAATGGTGATTCTCCAGCTGTCACTCATCTTTCACCTGCCTCAGTTCCACTTTCAACTTCTTTTCCAGTGGTAAGTAGGGAGGCAGCAAATTCAGGCTGCAGACACATAGTCCACCTATTTCCACTTTCCACTTTTTCTGCAGTGCTGTGTGCTCTGCACTCCACATGAGGATGGAGAAAACTCCCTCTTTCTTTGGAGTCCTTCAACACCTTTCAGCTTTGGCCCCTTGGCAATTAATGAATGCTAGAAAATGTTCTTTAGCACTGCAGCACTTCTTCATTTAGTGCTCTGCAAGTGAGTTGTAAAAATTTGCCCTGGAGACAGGGAAATGCAAATATAAATTAGATGGAGCACTAATAACATTACATTACAGAACAATGCAAACCGTTTTTGACACCCCACAGAGAAGAAATCCATGCATTCCTTTCTGAATCATCTTTATGGAAATTTCTGTAAACGTGGTGTTATTAAAAGAGAGTAGCAATTATTTCCTTCTTTGGTTCATCAGTTGCAGGGAGGGGGAGAATAGGCAGGGGGATTAATTTTGTTTTCTTCCCTTTTTCTTGCATGTCCTTGTCAGAGAGCTCTCATATGACAGGAACCAACAGCACAGAAGCCACCACTGGCAGAAGAGAGCAAGAAGGATGGAAGAAGTGGTCAATATTGTTAGAGATGGGGCTCCATAGGTGGAAGTAGTTAAGAGAAAAGCAGAAGCAGAGAAGGTTGCAGCTAATAAGGCTACTCAGGAAGCCAAAGCTATTAAGACATGTTGACATAACATTTGCAAGCTTCACAGGGGCCATCGTTATAATTTAGATTTAGTATTGATCAGTTCAGCATCAGGGCTGATCCAGAGGAAAACTGGACACAGGGTTCTTTACAGAAGTGGCCCTTCATATACTGCCTTCTTATTAGCACAGAAAAACAGAAATCCCCCCTGTTCTGGCTGACCTGTGACTGCTGTCCTCTCCCTTGGGGCAGACAGAAACTTGCAGTCACTTGGAGTTGGTATAATCTTTCAAAATTGCAGCTGCAGTCATAGCAAGGACATTAAAAACGTGCCCGTGAAATACAAGTTCAATCCAACATGTCTGCACACGCCGGCAGCTCCCTGCTAATGAGGCCTGCTGGAGATTTTGCAGGCGTATCATTCAGGATGAAAACCGGCTGGCCGTGCATTACAAGGTGTGCTGGGGAAGCGATCTTGTGATTTAACACACAGTGAGAAAGCAGCTTGTGAGGCTCATTAGATCAATGGGGATTCCAGCCTTACACCTCAAATTATATGCTCCCTCTTCTAACATTCACCTTTTACTGTGCAACACCCACGCCTTCCTCTTTTTTCCCCTTTTCTCTCTTTTTTCCCCCCTCCTTCTGCTCCATCAGTGCATTTTCACGCCTTTCTAGTAAGCATCACCAGAGCAGAAAATACCTGAGGTTTACAGGGAAACCAAAGGTAATTCACTCAGCAGAAAGTTTCTTTGTCCAAAATGATGGTTTCAGTGTCCTCTGTATCACTTGGCAGTTTTTGAATTCCCAAAAACAAATGCTGCTGCCAGTTTGGCAAGCATGCAGGGGACTGGGTGCTCTCACCATGCCAAATCCCAGCTAACATGTACCTGGCAGGGGGAGGTGATGGTGACCCACCACATCCCTCTCCAACCCCTCAGCACTCAAGTACCCTTCCTGTGGTGCTGAGATTGGTGGAGACTTTTCCCCTGCCCAACTGACTTGAGCTCCAGATCACCAAAGTGTATGCAGAAGTGCATGGAACTCTCTCCACTTGCTCCTTCCTAGTGCAAGAAAAGAGTGAAACTATTCTGGGTGTGAGCTCCACACCTTCTCCCCAGTGTTGGCCTCTCCAGGTGGTTGTCCTTGGCCACTCACCACACACACTGTAGGTCTTGGTCCTGTTTCTAACGCTGCCCAACACAGTTTATTTGGGGATCCCAGATACCATGTCAGCTGTGTAGGGATTGAATTGTGTGTTCACAAGGTCCCCCCGAATGTCCAGCCCTCCATGGCTTGCCCTCCCTGCCTCTTCCCAACCCCAGACCTGTCATTGGAGGACACAAAATGAGCACACACACACACACGGTGGATGTGGGCTAAAGAAGAGAAAGAATTTAATTTTTCACTGCTTTTATACAAATCTTTGGATCGGATAGTGAGATCTTCTCTTATCTAAATCTATTGGTTCAGACAGGAGCCACTGTTAGGTCTTAGGTAACTGTGAGCTGCTACTGGGTCCCTGGAAACAACTGCTGTTAAACATCATATCAGCATTTGATGATTAATACTTGGTGGAGTACAACCTCCCATTTCCTTGCCAGTGAGGAGAGATGAAGATCCAAGGACAGCAAGACTCTTCTGGGGTTAGCCCTGACTCCTGGGGTATTTCCAGACTGCTGCCACCCCAACCTCTACCTCCAGAAGAAAGCATCTTCCCAGAGTCACTTCCAGCCCTTAGGTCTCTGGTGGGCACAGGAAAATGAGAAATGCCCTTCTAAAGACACATAGAGTAAACCAGGATTGTTCTGGGGACCTAAGGGGTGGCTCAAAAGTAAATTAAAACTTTTAATTGGGAAGGACTGATTCTCTGCCAATCCCTAAAGCATCAGGCTTCAATGAACCTTATGGGGTATTTTTAAACACCCCTGGGCTTCAGAGAGGTGCAGGGCATGTGGCCAGCATGCTGCAGCCGTGGCTGGGAGCCAGGGAGGGGGCTGGTGGGGGGGACAGCGTGGCCACGTCCTTGAAGAGCCAAAGCAGAGTAGGTCAGTCATCTCTGCCAGCCCACAAGCCACGGCAATGAATTACAGCTGAGTGGGGAGGCAGCAGAGAAGCAGGGGACAAAGGCAGTGGAGGGAGAGGGGCTGCCAGCATCCTCCCGCCTTTGCATTGTGGTGGCGTGAATGGGGGTGCTCGAGCGCCCAGCCACAGAGAGGGCCACGAGAAAGAGCCTCTTTAAATGAGACTATTCAACCCTTTATGTCTCGTCTCTGCACCCACAGTGCCCCCAGCAAGGAGCAGAGACTGGCCATAAATTGCAGTTTAAATCCATAATACCTCTGCACTAGACTGTCATCAAATGGTTACAGGTAAAATAACGAGACAAAAATGAAGGCTGAAGAAGGATTTTTATTGCTTTTAAAAGGTCTCTTGCAAGTTGCTTGCCTTTTATTTCAAAGAGAGTGCTGTAGAGTGTAGAGAAAGCAGGGGGAAATACAGCCCCACATCTGAAGTGTAGAAAAAACAGTACTTTATTCACCACTCCTGTTTATAATGTAATCTTTCTTGCATTTTGTTTCAGTACATCTTTTGTAACCATTTCTCTACTGATTTTCTGGAAGATTATGCTAAATGTCAAAATGTCTCTTCGGGCTCATAAAGTGATGCCATAATAAAGCATCATTTCAACTTAGAATGGGTAAAACAACCTATAAAATAAAATGGAACATTTTGACATTAATTGAGAAAGTTACCTGCTTTTTCAGCTTCAGCAGATTCATGTCAGCATTAAAGAAAAAATAAATTAGGTTACAGTTTATTACAACATGCGATGACCTTTAAGTAATTTTATAGCACTTTATGGTTCTGCTGCAGTCTTCTAATCAGCATTGTGTCTGAGGGAGATGATAAGCAGACTTACTTATTCCTCCAAAGTTCTGTTAATTTGAATCCCTACACGCCAAGCATTCCTGCTGCAGCCAGGTGAGTCAGCTTATAGTACTGTTATTTGAGTCTTGTAATGTCTTCCTGATGCCTTTTTTTATTTCACATTTATTAACTTTTGAGAGTTTCAGCCCTTTTTTATTGCCACCTAAATGTGAATAAAAACTAAATTTGGCTACTACAGCATTCAGACCTGTTCCTCTAACTTTGTACTCCAGTAAACAGTTCTAGAAACTGCATTATTTTCCATTGAAAGAGTTTCTTGTACTTGCTGCAATTTACAGAATGAATGTACCCTCAAGGTGAATTTATACTGGCAGTCTTGATGCATGTTTACAAAACGCACAACCCCACACAAGCACATACACAGAAACACACACTAGGATGGTGTTTTAAAAAGGCTATAAAGCTATTTTTAGAAAGTCTTTGCAGAAAGACACCCTGCAAGTTTTTCTGAGTGGGTTTTGTAATTTCTTTTTAGAAAGGAGAGAAAAATGCGTTAACCAAGTGCTTCTAGCTGAAATTAAAATATCCATGATACATTGCTTGAGTATAATAAATTCACCCCTTCTGTTTTCCCTCTGATCTAGTTATAACTGTCTTAGAATATAAAAGAAGATACATGATTTAAATTACAAAGGTCGGAATTGAACATTTTTGAGAATTCAGTAAAAAGGAGAAGAAAATGGTGATGAAAAGCTGCAAAGCAAAGAAGCCAGCAACCAAAAAGTCAGTGAGAAACTGATGCTGCTGCCTTCTTGGTATGGGCTGGTAATGGCTCCTAAGCCAGAGGAAACCTCAAACCTCAGCTGACTGCTTAGATCAGTTTTCTTCCCAGCATATATCTAGTAATAATCATTTCATGCATTAGAGCTGTTATTATAAAGCATTGTAATTTCCACTGTCATACGACTAAGAGAAAATATTTCTAAAGCTTAGCAGTAAGAAGATATAATAGTTTAGATTCTATTGTCATCTTTAATCTGCTGAAGCATTCAATTCCTTTTGTTATAACGAAAATACTGTATTTCTGTTATCGTGTCCAGAGAATTCTGGCGAAAATTATAAGTTTTCTCAGAAAAAGTGGTGTTTGACTATTTCTCTGATGAGGTGAAAGGTCAATTTGCTTATAGTTTCCATGCTTCATTAAAATTCAGCTTCTGTGCTGTGTAATGTGGGTAATATTAATTTTCTAAACATTGATGTACAGCAGCTGCTAACTAATTTCCATAATGGTTGTTCTATTCTAAGGGTATTAAACCTGAAACAAGGTGGATCCAAATGGAAAAAAATGTAGATGATTACTGGCCACCTGCCAGAAAGATGCTTGGGGACGTGAAATTTCTGGAATCACTGAAGCTTCATTTTGATCAAATATTCATATTCTGAGCCATGTGTCAACAATTTTACTGTTTAAAGACAAGAAGGTTGTGGAGGGGAATATTGACACCATCCTTCACCTGGGAGTTTGCTTTCAGACTTCTTACAGAAAGGAGAATATGTTGCTAAAAAAGAATGGAGTTAACATTAAGAACATAAAGAAAGGTGCAAAAGAATGGGAGAATTTCTTCCCTTGGGAAAAGGAAGAGTGTGAGGAGAGAGGTCATAGAAAGGCACTCAGCTTTGAAGTCAAGCATAACCATATTCATGACCATTTGGGAAATGCTTCATGTATTTTCATTTCCAGAGAATCATTATGCTGATGCCAACAGACTGAACTATTTTTTTTAACTGAGGGAGCCACAGTCCTACCTAAACAGACTCCCATGCTCAGGTGGAATCCCAGGCTTGGGGTCCTGATCTGGTAAACCAGCCAACACATTGTGATTGCTTTCTCTTTGTCATCCTTTATTGTCTGCTCCCAAAACACCTTCTTCTGGAAGACATTGCCTGCTGCATCCCATTCAGTCCTATCTGCATATTGCCAAATAGGTCACCAAGGATCCAGTTGTGATCAGCAGACTATTTTTCCATTCCTGAGAATTGCCCAAAACACCTCTCCTTTTGTCTAGTGGATTTGATAAGTGATCTTACTCAAACACACACCAGCCCACAAGGTAGGCAAAGTGTGGTTGTAGGATTTGTCTTCATTGCTGCTCTGGTTTGGCTGCATGTCTTGGTTACATGATGCCACACATGATGGAGCTGTTCGTGTCCTTTCTTAGATAACAGCAACGTCATTCCCAGGGCTTATCAGCATGGGTTTGTCAGAGACATAACCCCACTTCAACATCAGACCATAGGCAGAAATTAGGTTTTATACCTGCTCCTGAGTGCTCTAAACTACCAGGGGTTTGCATGTGGGAAATGTCAAATACAGCTTGACAGTGGTCTATTTTTAACCTTTAATTCCCTTGCTGTCTAGGCTCTCCTGATTTCTGCCTTTCTCCCCCTCCCTTATTCCCACCACAGCAAGGATTAGGTCAGCCACTGATAAAATTTGGCTGTGTGTAACCCCTGGTGTGAAAGCTTTCATGAACATCAGAAGCAGCTGCCCAGCTTGTCTGGGAGCTGCACTCGCCACTTCTGAACATTCCTCGTGGCCTTCCACCTTGCTCACCAGTGCCTTTCCCTGCACGTTTGCAGACCTGACGAGAAAAGAGGACCTTTTTCTCTAACCCAGACAGAGCTCTGTGTGGCAGTGCAAAACATGGACTTCATCCTCTCAACCCTTACTGGTGTGCTCAGCATCGGCAACCTGCGTCTGCTGATGCAACATGTGCCAACGAAATCCCCATGACAAATACTTTCAAAAGGTATTTTTGTCTTCTGCTTTTACATTAAAACACCAAGCTGCATGCAATGGTGCATGTAAGCCATCTCCCTCTGGTCTAAAGCAAGATTAAATCAAGGCAAGGACCATGTGATATTTCAGTTTTCACTAGTCTTGGTGACTGAACTTACTGGCTCCCGAAGCCAAAAACTGACTTTGCACCTTTGTGGTTAATAATCCTTGATTAATGTTTCTTTTGTTAATGTATCTAACTGCCCTTTCAACTGCTTTAGGCTATGGCCCCAGTAAAAAGAAATGGGAAATGCACACTTAACTAATAAGACTACTCACTCTCTTGCTTTTTTTGTATTGATATAATTTGAACAGAGGTGTTACACTTTTTTTTAATCTTTCAGAACAGCTCTTTTCTGAAATTAAGAGATACATAGTAATTTCCCACAAAAATGTAGTATTTCAGGAAATGTAGACATTTCTGTAAATAAGGGCTATGAACAAAGGGAAAAGGGACAAAAGAAGACTTCTTAGCTTTAGATATAGAACTGTAATGAAAGATTATGATGTAGAAAATTAATGACTGTGTTTCACCAAGCAGAACTGATTCTCCCCTTCTGCCCTGAGAGTGGCCATTTGATTTTAACCCTGCTAAGAGCATCACATAAATAAAGGTATCTGTTAGGATGAGCCTGGGGAAAGAGCATGGGGCAGGCAGGGCTGGGGACACTGCTCTCACCCTGCAGGGCTGCATCCCCGTGGCTCTCTCCACATGCAGAGCACTTGAGGACTGGTGCCCACTGGCCCTTGTTACACGTGTTCTCCCCAGGGAGAAACAAGTCCAGAAATAATACCCATGTTTTATAGGTAGGAAAAGTGAATTTTTGACGTAGAAAAATGTGGATGAGCTGTACAAGCATTGTTTTGGCAGAGAACTAACAAGCTGGGAATGCCAGTACCCTTTACAAAAGCTGTGCTCAAAGCAGAGGTGTCACCAACAAGGAAGGAGATCATTTTGTGTTCTCCATTAAAAGTGTTTTTATGGTGCTCTCTGTTGTGTTACATATTTTATTAGGATAGTAATTTCAGTAAACTACATCTGGCTTTCCTGAGGGTGGTCCCCCCAGGTTAAACAGGCTGTCTAAAAATATCTCCTTTTTTTTTAATGTTCCTCCTTTTTATCTTCCTTTTGATGGCTTTTCATTTGAATTATTTCCCTTTATTTTTAAGATTACATTAGCACGTTTTCCCCCCTAATTCTATAATCTTTTCAACTCTAGGTTCCTTTGTACTTTGTGCTTTTATACCCTTTTCTTCTCAAGTCCTTTTCATGTTTCCTCCCTTTTGTTTTTCCCTGGGAGCCTTTATTGTCATTTTATTCTTTATTTTTAGTCTTAAGCTGTACAGTAGGAAGTAATGCTAAGAAAATTGAAAAGGAAAAAGCTGCATAAGCCAACGTAGTAAAGAACAGTCATATACTGAGCCACAGAACAACTTACAAATGAAGGCACAGTGGTGAAGCCCATATACCTTGGTCCCCGTGGTGCAATACTCATGAAAAATAAAACAGTGACATTTTCTTTAAAAAACAAAACAAAACAAAACAAAACAAAACAAAAAAGTCAAGCCAATAAACCAATAAAAACCCCACACCTGTGTGTGACTATGACTTTGCTATAAAAATGGCCTGGAAATGGACCTCTTTCCGATGAGAATCTGAGCTAAATCCCCCATGCATTGAGATAAATCTATTTTTAAGGCACAGATGTGAGAGAAATTGCCTGGAGACTCCTACCAAGTGATCAGAACCTGACAGTGACTGATTCTGGCTTGTGCTGGAAGCTGACTTGCTGTTTTATGAGTTAACAACTTATTGTTTAAATGCTTTAATGCTGATTTATGCCAAGATTGCCTGCTTTGTATAAAGAGGTATAAAACCCAGCAATCTTTTCTATAAATCACATTCCTGATAAAGTCTCTTTTCAACTGAGGAGACAAACACTGCCAATTAATATTGGGAATTTGGCAGATTGTTGCCACTATTAAACTGAACTCTCTCTGCGTGCATCAAACCCCTTCCTCCTATTTCACTTTTTCATGCAACTAAAATTGAAGACAAATGGAAGTTAAAACGAGGAGACTGAGCAGCAGCTCCCAGGAATGATGCTGCATTGGAGCTGAGGCTCCCAGTCTCACCCATCATGAAGGTGTAAATGGAAGCTGAGGACACCCAGCATCTGCCCAGGGCACTGGGACTGGATTCTCACCATGCCTGATCTCCTCTCCACGGCTGACAGAAAGACCTTTACTTGCTTGCATATTGTTTTTCTATCCCTCCTCATGAATTGCTCCAATGATGCTGTTGATTCTCACCAAGCCCAGAGCCTTGGGCAAGTCCAGTCTCCACTTCACTTTTGGTAGAACCACTCCTTCACTCCTGTAGTCTGTGAAAGCCTTTATACCAGAGCTTATTGCGAAGATTTTGATGGCATTAAGTGTTGCTAAGATATATATGAAAGCAATGTCACTGCTTCAACATGACTCAGTGCAAAACTATCAGCTTGAAGCTATGAACTGGGAGGAAAGAACAGAGCTGGGTTGTGGGATAAAGTCAGTTCAAGTATTTTCTCATCAGTGTTTAAACCATAAACGTCAGGCAGGTTCTAGATACATCTAAAGCAATAGGCAGGAGGCCTGGACTGGAATTCACCTTCTGGTGTCCAGAAGGAGTCGTTCAGAAACACTTTCAGCCACCAGGGCCATATCAGGTACAGACAGCATCTCATCCACAGGCTTGACCTGCAGCTCAGGCTCAGCTTTGAGCTAACTACTCCATTGCTCATCCCCTTTTGCACCAGGCCACTGTGGGAGGCAAAAGGCACAAAATGTCCAAATGAAAGTCTAGATGGCTTCCACTATGGATGTGTGGGGAGGATGTGATTAGCCAGCTGCATCCAACTGTTCTACAAATATGTGCCCCCAGCCAAAATTCATAAATAACCATCTAAGTTAAGTTCTTCAGTCAGAAACCCTGGCAGAATGATGCTGTCATAAATTTTTATGGAGACATAACCAGAGATGATGAGCTCTTGGGTTGGTTTATTAAAATGTTTATTGGGACCTTGTGGTACAGTAACAAATGGTATCATAAAACAAATTGGGTTGTTTCTAATCAGCAAAACAACACAAAACTGGGATATCTGAGAGAGATACATTTTTTTCTCTCAATTTCTCTTTCATGAAAAATTGCAAATACCTTTCTTAAATTCTTCAATCACTTTGAATTGAGAGCACTGTACTAAGGCAAGGATGCCTTTTTTCCTATCCCATATGTATTTCACCATCTATGCTGTAATTATTTTGGCCTACTTCAGAGGTGACACATCCCCATCTAAAATTTTCAACAATCACATTATAAACTCAGAGGAGACCACTGTGAATATTTAATATGTCTTAATGTTTTATTCAGACTGTTGCACCCTAAATTATTTTTTATTTGAGCGAAGTGTTTAGAGAGTTAAATTCAACATTTTTGAGGACCACATGGTTGATCATGAAATCTTGCAGCCCTGCATTCTGTGAGCCATGGCCGCCTAGCCATACCCTGTTCTCTTTGAGATGCAGGTCCATCTTAGCACATCTAGCTCTGAAGACGCTACCGATGTCCTCCGTGTTGGGCTGTCATTTTTCTTCTCTCTGCTTTCCTGTTTCCCTTCTCACAAACCTCTGCTCAGCCTGTCTGCCGAGACTGTAAATTCTTTTTTGCAGCAGCTTTCATGGCTGGAGCTTTTGTCAGCTTTTCAGCAGGCATCGTGGTGCTGTGGGGCTGGGGCACAGCTGACAGCTCCAACTTGCTCCCCGTGGCTTCTCAGCAAGAGCTAGGGCTGGGAGAGCATGGGCAGAGCTAAGACATCAGAGGGGCACTATAGCAGTGCCTTGCTCAGAGGTCAGAAATGTTTATGTCAAGTGCGCAGCTCACTGTGAAACCCCCACCCAAACCCACACCCTTGTGCGGAAAGGCACGTGCTGGCTGGGGCAGAGAGGTATCAGGGACCAGGAATGGGCAATACCTGGGGAGAAGGGAGAGAAGGAAATGGACTGAATGGTGCAGAGGCTTGCAAAAGTTCAGTGGTCGGGGGAGACTACAGAAGACCTTTGTTGGTGTGAGGTGATGGTTTGCTGTCTCCTCCTCCCTTCTCCCCACGAACCTCTGCCCTCACACTAATGGCATGGGGAAGGAGGGGGAAGGTAAAGACATGGAGAGTGGCCTGTAGTAGCATGCTGGGATAGCTGCTAATAGGGTCGATGGCAAAGAGGCAGGAAGGATCTTTGTTTGAGTGCACAGAGGTGTTTACTCCAGCCACACACGTGGACAGTTCAGTGACAAAGACCTGACTCATGGGAAGGTCCAAGGTTAAGTATGGGGGGAGGTAGGGGCGGAGAGAGCATCAAGGGCCAACCATCAGGGGGCATGGGGGCAGTGCACAGGTGGGGTTAGGACATGGGAACCAATGGGGAAATAGAGGAGGTGGCCGAGGGACAGAGGTCTGTGGGGGGAGTAGGAACACTTTGGAACGGGGACAGGGTGGGGCCAATGGGCCGACCGAGGGAGCAGAGCAGGGGTAAACAGCATAACAGAACAGGGCATCCTGTGAGAGAATCCTCTTGTGTCTCCCTAACTTGGGGAATGCCTCTCAGGGTCCCTTCTTCCCAGGGGGCTCCCACAGCCTGTCTCTCTGTCTCTCTCCACCCTGGTGAAATCTCTGCCAGCTCCACACCCTGACCCCAACCACAGGCCAGTGGCACATCCAGCTATGTAGGGAGAGAGATGTGTGCTCTGAGGGTAGCTCAGGTGGCCCAGAAAGCTTATTCCCATCTCTTTCAGGAGAAAGGACAGACAAAAACCAGCACTAGTGCCAAAGCTGCAGCAATCAGGGCCAATCACAAATTTAGAGCCACCTGCTCTGCCTGTGCCTGAACTTTGCCCAGCTGATCTAAAGGTGAAAGGATGAATCAAAATGATAATTGTGTATGTGTATTTACCCACAATAAGGGATATCTTTTAGCTTTGGAGCCTGTCAAGTGAGCTGGGAAAATATCGTTAAATAACAAGAGATGTGGAAGCAAATTTGATCTATTTATCTTCATTTAATCTAAACCTACTAATATCTGTTTCCGAACATCTACAGATGCAGAATTGAGGTTTAGAATGAGTGGCTTAGGCTGAGTGTACTTGTCCTAAAAAACCTCATCTTTTCCACAAACAATGCCTTCAAATTTGTGGAAAGAAGGCTCATGCTCACCCCAGCGTGAAGGAATGCTGAAGCTGCTGTCACACGCACTGTCACATCTCCAGCCACAGTTTTGCACGGGTACACAGTGCTCATTTTTCAGCCACAACTTCTACAGTTTCCTGCCTAACACAAGCTGTGAAAGGAAATATCTCCCTTTGACATGCAGATTTTCTGTTTACATATGTAACTTTTATCTTGGAGTACAGGAGGTCCATCCCCATCAGAATTTTATAAACCTTGCTAAGATTTTTTCATTATCATTCTCTCTTAATAGTAATATGAATAATGCAGTGGAGGTAACTACAAGCTTCATTCAAATTTGTTGCAACATGTAGGAGTTTACAGCATGCAATAGCTATTACAACATATAACAAAACTCCCAGTTTTTCTTTCCTACTTTTATTTCTAAGAGTCTGGAAGGCATAACAGATTTCTCATGTTTTTATGCACTGGCACAGTGGTCTTCAGCAGGGATTTTACTGCTTAATCTTTGCAGAGATTGGCATGTGGTGACACAGGCTAAGCAGGAAAAGGAGCACGTTGGAGAAAGTTAGGAGGCTAAAGGCCTCTTTTTTCTGACAAAAAGCAATTTAATATTCTTTATTTGTTAGTATTATTTTGACAATGAAAAGGAATTACCTTGACCAATAGAAAATGGCTTTCCTTGTGTTGTGCCAGACAAAGCTCTCTTGAACCTCCCTTGCATTCTACATGCACATTCACAAACACATAAAAAATTTTCTGTTGCAATCCCTACCTGCTAAATCTTGCCTTTGTGCATGAATTAGCCCTAGTGTGAAATTGGGAAGATTTACAAAACTCGTGTTGAAACTTGGCTAGAAGGTAACACCTTGTAACTGAGCAAAGAGGTCAATGCCATCAACCTCTTTGTAGAGATGTTTTATTTTTCTTAATTTAGACAACATGGTAGTCAACCAGGAGCCTCAGATGTGGCCCACAGACACCATGTGAATTAAAAGCCAAAATTTTAATACTACATGTTTTCAGCATTGCAGAAAGAAAAGACCTGGGAAATCATAGCAACATTTGCCCATATTATTCTCTAAATATTTCCTTGCTATCCCAATTCAGTCACACCCATAATTGATTTCCCTGGGCAACAAAAAACAAAATTAGCCTTTTCTTCATTAAATGGTGGCAGGGGAGGGACAGCAGGGACAAAAATAGTAAAAGGACAAAGTTGTACACTGACTCTGAGACACGAGATGAGGCAAGGCCAGAGCTTGCAGAGGAAATGGAGAGCTGGGCATGTGGCAAGGGGGTTCCTGGTGTAGGTAGCGTGGAGAGAGCCATGGATGAGACAGACAGGACTAAACAGCTATGTTTGAGAAGGTCTAGAGGGGAGGAAGTGTAATCAGTGTTAATTAATTATGCTGTGTTTATTTTTACTCTGTTATTCAGTGCCCCAGGTGCTTTACTGGTGGAGAGGGAGGGCACACTAATAAATTGGTATTGCTGCTTATTATTGTGTACTAATTTGTAGCAGTAGTTTGTGGGCTTTTTTTTTTTTAAGCAAGTCAATAAAGATAATATTCCTCAAAGGTGTTTTCCAGATAAGAAGGCAGTTTATCAGTACTCCCAAATTTCATCCAGCTGTCATTAAGTGTGTCTCCTCTGCTTGTGAAGGGCTTTGTAGCTGGGTCAGGGCTGCTGGAGCTGGCTGCAAGGTTGCTAAGGGAACCGCTCTGTCCTGAGATTCTTCTTATGCATCAAACTTTCATCTTGAAAAATTTCTGTAGGCAAATCGCTGTGAGATGAATGCTAATATACTACACAACTGGGACAAGTGGGCTGAGGTATCTAGAAGGACTGAATCACATTTGTTTGATTTCATTTTCATATTAGATGTGTGCACAGTTGCATATCTAAGAGGTCATGAATTTATGGTATTATACATGCATTTGTACTTCTGATATGCTGTACCACAGGGATTGTCTTTAATAATATTTGTGTTGGGTGGGGGGGGACACCTAGAGTTTTATGGAAGGTGTCACCCCCCAAAAAATCAATGTAAAAGTTACAAGAACAACCTTATTTGATGGGCTTTGTATCAAGCTGAAGTGCAGTCAGTCTCACTGAAACATTTCTGTCTCTAACTCAGGGGGTAGCAGTCACTCAGAGAAGCAATACAGGTTGAACTGCATGGCTCTTGGAGCTGAAAACTTTTGGACATGAACTTGAAACAAACTTGTCCTTGAGAAAAAGGCAGTAAGCCCTTTCATGTGTGCAGAGCAGATCGCATGTCTCTTTTTCAGGTCTTGCCTTACCAGGGAGGTCCAGAGATAGTCTAGTGCACTGCACACCATTTATCTGCCTCAAAAAGTAGAAGGGTTGAGTCGGCCCTGTTGGAATTTAAACCTTTGTTTGCAGGGCATCTGGATATTTCAAAGTTGATACTGACACCACTAAGCTGACCCCTCTGGCTTGGTTCATTATACAGTGGAGCAGCTTATAATGAACTCTGACCTGTGAAACTGTTGAAAGTGAAAATCCAGAACAGTTCCAAAGATGGTGCTGGCTTCTGGCAAGACTATAATTGGTTTATAAAAGAGCACAAAAGTTACATAATTTAGTGTATTTTAACTATTCTTTGCTTCAATCCTTTTAAAACAATATTCAAATTTTCATCTTAAATTAGTCTTGCATAGAAATGACATGTCTATGACATGGGATACAATCTATCAAGAGAGGAGTATGATTCCTTTTTGGCCTCAAAAGTTCCCTTGCATTTCCAGCAACTAGCTAATGGGCTGATTTAAAATCAGTAAAAAAAAATTAAAAATTAAATGTTTAAAAAGATTCCTTGTCAATCAAGATCATTAGCCCTAAAGAATACAGATTTGACAGACCATCTGACTGGTATACATTGCTCAGCTCTGCAATTTCAAAGAGCACAGAAATCTGCTACAACAGAGTCTTGTGTTTGGACTGAGGAGCCTGAAATTGATGCAGTTCATAAAGACAAACAGGTGACTTTCAAAGGGTAACTTACAACAGCCTTCAGGAGATTGTAAGAAGTAAGTTTTGACCTATATCAGGCTTAAGACTGTCAGCATTCCCAATTGGAGTAAATTAAACTTTGCTTTATATCACCTGGCCTCATTAAAAAATGCAGTTTACAGGCAGAGTCTGGGCATGTGCCTCCACATATGGAAACAGGTGGCAGTGGAAGAGAGAATTATGCATTTTTTGTTTTGAAAATATGGTTCTTTCAAATTACTTAATTCAGAGAAGTGGCATTGTTGTTGAACCACAATAGCCTATGGATATAATTGGTGAAAGGGAAGATAGTATCTTTTATTAGAACCAGCAGCTTGTTGGAAAATGCAGACAGCCTTTCAGTTATGAGAGCCATTTTTCAAAGATGAAATAAATGCAGCATCTTCAGTGTTAAAGGCAACAGCTGGTCTGAGGTTAACTTGATTATGTTAAATAGTTAGACTATGTGGGAAAGAAAGTGGTGGGTACCTGTGGAGCATATGGGTGGTGTGAGCAATGAAAAAGCTGAAAAGGTCATTAGCTCCTAGTGGGCAAAAGAGAAAAAGACAGGTAATTCATTGCCTGTGAAAGATAGAGGGGCTTGGGGAGAGAATTACAATGTGCTA
This sequence comes from Erpornis zantholeuca, assembly GCA_013400515.1. Taxonomy (NCBI): domain Eukaryota; kingdom Metazoa; phylum Chordata; class Aves; order Passeriformes; family Timaliidae; genus Erpornis; species Erpornis zantholeuca. The sequence continues at coordinate 4,971 of VZTN01004934.1, read as the reverse complement.
TAAAGCAAATCTCTCTATTTAGTCTGTAATTTTTTGTGTCCAGCTGGAGCGTGTATTTTACTTCCTATACTCTCCTTCTGAAGGTGCTTTGCACACCTCCCTGGATGGTTAGGCCTGAGCAGCCACAGAAGAAACTGCTATTTCGCAAAAGAAAGAAAGAAAAGACCCCAACCCTTCTGCTAACTGGAAGATTCTGTCATTTACTGTTCAACTCTGTGAGTTTTTCCAGAGTGTGGTTACTGTGCTTTTACTGCCATGGAAACAGCCTGATAGCTGCCTCACTGGACAGTGCATAATGTGTTCTGGGATGTGTTTGTGCAGGAATCAGTGGTTTTGATGCTTCTGTAGTGGTGCATTTAACACTGTGGACATGGAGATATATTGCCAGGTCTCACTTGTGTTGCTCAGACGCAGCATGGCTCACACAGCCATTGGAATTTTGATTTGGAAGAGTGCTCGATTAATCCAAAGTCTAACCTGCTTAAGCAGGTGTATGCCAAGCACCAAAGAACACTTTGTGGCTCTGTCTAGCCAAGCAAGTATTTAAAAATTTGCAGAGACAGAGATTCACCATCTCTCTGGGAAGCCTGTTCCACTGTTGTCCTATGCTCCTAATGAATGTCATTCCCAATGTCCACTCTCAATATTTAAATCTGTGACTTGTGGCCATTGCATGTTTTAATACCATCTGCTGCCTGCTAGAAGACTGGGGCTCTGTTGGCTTTCCAATTCCCCTTCAAGCTGTTGTGGGCTACTCTTGGATTCTTCCTCTATGGGTCTTCTTTAGCAGGCTAAACAAACTCAGTTCCTTCAATCAGTTTTTTTTATTGGCCATGTGCCCCAGGCTCAGGATCATCATGGTACACTCTGCCAAACCTTCCACAGCTTTTAGGAGGTGCATTTTGCATCATCATCCATTTTGCTGGTGAAGATATTGGACAGTATCAGCCTCATTATCAAATACTTGGGCACTCTGCTGGCTGCTGCCTTGACCTTGAGACATTAATTACTATCTTTTCAGCCTGGTGTTCCAGACAATCTACAGTTAATTTAGAAGTCTGTTTGTCCAGCCTATTCTTCTTCAGCTTCCAGACAGGAAGGATACAAGCCTGCATGCAGCACTCAGTGTTCATGTCACCAGCTCTTTCTCCGCAGAAAAGAATCAGAATCATAAAAACATCGGAGGCATTTGGCTGAAAGTGAACTCAAGATCGTACTGTCTAGGATCCTGCTCCAGACAGGGCTGACTTAAAAAGTGAGATTGGATTGGTCAGGGACCCTCCCAACTGAGTTTTGTATATGTCTGATTATTCCAGTGACCAAAATTGCCATTCTATAGTATATTCTTTGTCAGGCACTTTCAAGAAATCTCTGTCTTTGCCTACTTTATACCTATTTATTAGGTGGAAGAAAACAACAATCAGACTTCCGTGTAGCCTTCTCTTCTCTGGGCCATGCTCCTCCTGTGTTCAGAAATGGATGTGCTCTGTTATTTTCCTAAGGAGTGAAGTGAGGCTGATCAGTCTGCAGTTATCTAGATCCTCTTTCTTGTCTTTCTTAAAACTGTGGGTAACCTCAGCCCAGCCATCAGGGATGTTCCCCAAACACCATGATTTTTCAAAAATCATGCCAAGCCTCACAAGCATATCAACCGTATCTTTCAGCACCTCTTGAGGAGTCCCATCCAGCCCTACAGATTTTAATACCCTGTTGTGTGTTGTGCATTGGTGTGTGCAGACATCTGGGAGCAGGTTTTCCCTGAGACAAAAAGTCATTGAGCAGCCTTTTCCATACTGTCTGTCTATCACTAGGTTTTTTTCCATTCAGAAATGGGTGCACATTTTCTCTGAGTTTCTTTTCACTTCTGACATGCTTGTAAAATCTCATCTTGTTACCTTTTTA
>VZTN01004933.1:10654-64703 GCA_013400515.1 Erpornis zantholeuca | reverse complement strand
CTGGCCCCGCGGAGCTGCGGCAGGGACGGGGCCAGGGCGACAGAAACGCGCGGGTACGGTCCCCAGGTGGGGAGAGCAGCCCGGACCGCCCGCGGAGTGTGTCCTGCTAAGCGCTTACAAGTCACGGAATCCATTAGGTTGGAAAAGACCTCTGAGGTAATCGAGTCCTAGTTTACCCACCTTGTCAACCAGAACATGGCACTGAGTGCCACGTCCAGTCGTTTCTTGAATATCTCCCGGGATGGTGATTCCACCATCTGCCTGGGCAGTCCACTCCTATGTTTAATCACCCTCTCTGTAAAGGAATTTCTCATGTCTAACCAAAACATCCTCTGGCAGAGCTGAAGACTATATCTTCTTGTCCTGTTACTGACTGCCTGGGAAGAAAACCCTCCACCCACTTTTCAGGGTGTAGATAAAGAGTAAAGCGTGATAAGGTCACACCTGAGCCTCCTCCAGGCTAAACACCCTCAGCTGTTCCTCACAGGACCTCTTCTCCAGACCTTTCCCCAGCACCGCTGCCCTGCTCTGGACCCATTGCAGCACCTCAATGTCCTCTCTGAACTGAGGGGCCCAGAACTGAACACATCCCGTGGTTTGGCCTCACCAGTGCCCAGCACAGGGGAAGAATCACACCCCTTGTCCTGCTGGCCTCCCTGTTCCTGACACAGGCCAGGATCCAACACCAACAACTAATGAACTGCTGTAGCAGCAAAGGAGCCTCAGGTCTTCCTTTACACAGCTGGTATCATTTGAACAGTTCTAACACTGTTAGAGTTGTGTAAATGGTTTCCACACCAATATATTGATACATATATGAGAAAAGAAATACCTACTCCAGCTTAGGTCCCTTACATGAATTAGTGCCATATATACTGGGGCCTCTGTCTGTAAAGCTGCAAGTTTAAAATCATGCAATTAAATGAATTTCACCTGATTTAGCTGAAGTACAGTCATTAGTAAATATTTTTACTTGTAACCAGTTTAAAAGAGCTGCATCAATATACAGCTGGTTTTGCCTTTCAGAGTAATCTTGCTCCAACAAATTAACCTTAAGATACTAAATGGACAATGCATGGTGACACAGTCCAACACAGTTACACAGCTTGTAGCAACACACTTGGTGAGCACGTTTAAGGCAGTCTGTAGATCAAAACTCAACCAGATTATCTCATACACCCACCCTGAAGAATTCAAGCATCATAATTTTAACATTCCTAATAGTTACCCTGAGCTGTGCCAGCTTTATCAAACAAACAAGAAGTGTCTGCCCTGTTAACTAAAATAGAGGCTACAGAGGATTTGCCTTATAACTTGCCAATACTTGACAATATACGAGTTTTACAAGTGAGTTCTTGTTATCATATGTTACTAAAGAGATACTATCCAATCTGTTATTAAAATAAGTGATAGCTAAAGTATTTCTTGTGGATTAGAGGTACTTTTGCACATGTAAGTTACCAGTGCACAGCCATAACATTTGCATAAAGAGCAGTTTGGGGTGTTTTGGTTCATTGGCTTTTTTGTTTGGTTTGGGTTTTTCCCTGGCCTTTTACTACCATGATGATAAGTGTCCAACAATGTGGTTTTCCCTGTGTGGCATACAATTTAAACTTCCCTCTTAATAATACGTAATGATACATTTAATTCTTCTCTTCATGCAGTATTATCCTATTTCCTGGCTACAATACTGTTTCAAGAGAAACTTCTTGTACTCCATGACTATACTTGATTGCATTATCTTTTTCTGCCTTCAGTTTTAAACCTTTTCCTAACCTACCTATTCTCTCACATAGTAACATGCAGGGCCACAATTCCAGTCTCTATTGCCCTTGTCATTTCTGTGTTCTGTTTCCTCTCAGCTCACAGGAAGGCTGATTAAATCTCTGTGCTGCATTGACCTCCAAATAGCTATTTTGAAATCTCTGCAAAGAGATTTCACCAAAATGTCACCAAAAGTACCCCCCCAATCCCAAAGAATAAAATTTCACTACAATATGGAGTGCAATGTCAAGACCGGGCTCCCCTGTATAATTTCTGTGTATTGCTCCTCCCCATATGTCTGTGTGTCTGGACACATTCACTATCTCTCTTTATACCCAGCTAGTGACTTGCTTTGGGAAAAACCAGCTTTTTCTTTCCCCTATGTTTGCACCATATCATAGACAAGGTGGTCAGAGCACATACCTGCATTCTACAGTAAGACCCCTTGATAAAAGTAATGCAATAATAAACGAGGTGTTCTGTCAATCTGTCATGTGGGGATTCAGTTCTGTTGTTTCAGTAATGAGGAATATACATATTTTTGCTTCAGTACAGTGGATATAGGGAACAGAACTATAGCTTCCTAGTTTCTTTACAGTATTTCAGCTTATAAAAATTTCAGACAGGTCCATTTCCCTTGGGGAAAAAAAAAAAAGGAGAAGCTAACATTATAGATGGATCTGAAAGCACTTACAGCAAAGTATTCTCAAGACCCAAAACTTCTTTAGCATTTCTACAGAAGTTTTGGTCTTTCTGTCCAATTCAGCCTTTCACTGGTTGCTGGAGAATAGTTGAACTGATTTTACCAGTCATAGCTTTGGAGTTTGAGATATAAGTATCTGCATGGCATGATAATCTCCTGACAGGAAATCTGACTCTAGTTGCAATTACTATCTGTGACAGTAATGGTTATGATTCATTGTGGCTGAGTAGACAAATAACATAAAAAATAATTCTAGGCTTTATTTGTATTCAGAGAACGCTTTGAAGTTAAGATATTCTATTGGACACCTGACTTCACTTCTAAGGTTATGTTTTCTTGCCATCCCAGCTATTTTAACACCTTATCTTTCCATCTTCTAATTACTAAACTCCAGAACTTTAAGGATAAGTGTGTTTTATCAGAGAAAGAATTACAACAATCCAATGTCCTTCTTCAAAGTGAAATGGGTCTGGTGTGTGAACAGCAGGGATGTTCTCCAGTGGTTTGCCTTTCCCGGGGTCAGGAGAGAGACATTAAATGATCTCCCAAAACACTCATGAAGCACCCACACAGACTATCCCTAAATACTGTCATAGTTGTTACGCTTGTTCTCAGCCCTCTGTTAATCCTTGTATTGCAATTACTTTGCATTCTGGTCCTCAAAATATCCCGTGGATGAGAGCAGCACTGGCATATTTACTGATGTTTTGGGTGGACCAGTCTGTGTGCAGGGACCTTCAATGAAGTACATTATAAACAATTTTCTCATCTGTCATTTCAAATTCATTTTAAATCACTCAGGACAAGTCCATTAAAATGCAGCTTAAATTATACCCAAGCCTGTAAACTAGATTCTGTGTGTGTGACAAGACTATTTTAATAACTACATTGGATAGCTTTGCAAGATATATTAAAGACATATTTATAAAAGTGACCTTTATGATGAGTCAAACTTATCCTTGGTCAGTAATACTAAGCAAAGCTCAGCACTGCCAGTATTACCTCAGCATTAGCAGGTGGGAATGGTTCTGAGTGCTCTCACAGCCTTTAGTGGCCCTGACCAGCCTCACCTGGGGTCTCCACCCACACCCTCTGCCCACGTGGCCCAGGAGCTCCATATAAGCTCAGCCCTGGGGCTGGGTTTTGTTTGACTGAGCTTTCCTGCGGCAAGATCGTCTAGAGGTTTGGGTTCTTTGTTGGACTTATTGCTGTTCTAATACNTTTTTTGGTTTTTGTTTGTTTGTTAAAATCGTTGGACCAGGGAATATTGCAGTGTCTTGGTATAGCTGGTTCTGGTGTTCTACCAGGCTTGCTTGGAAGTTTCTATGGGGACCCAGTCTGGGTTTGTGGTGCTAATTCAGATGGACTCTTTTTGTTCTGCTCTCTTTGGCTGCAGGAAGCAAGTGGTTTGTAATCTAGACTTATATTAATTGAAGTTGTAATGTCAAACTTTGAATGTTTTGTTTTGCTTTGCTGGGCTAATGACTGTTTAGGTGTTTGTAGGACTATTACTAATTTTTTGGGGTTTTTGTTCTCTCCTCTGATTCATTTTAGCTCTATGCTTCTCAAAATCTGTACAGCCCTCTTCAGTGTCCTTTTAGCTTTAATTTGTAAACCCAATGAACTCTATAGCTAGTTTCTGCTATTCTGACACTGAGCTGATTCATTTCTATTTTGTATTTGTAGTTAGGCTTTTTATTTTTTCTTTGAGTCTCTCTTTACCAGCTGAGTTTGTTGACATAGGAGCATATCTTCAGTTTACCTATGATTCTGGGTTCTTTAGAGTTTTTTCAGGACTCATAAGTATTTTAAACTGCACTGCTTACTTCTGCTGGTTTGGGGTCTTCTTGATACCATGGTGCCTGCTGTTGTGAGCAGTTCATGGGTTTTATGAAGACTAAATTATCTCTGCTACCTTAAGCCTTATTGTTATCTGTCTTTATCAGAATCATAACTCTCTCCTCCCTACCCTCCTCGGGCAACATCCCAAGACTTCCCTGAGCTGAGGGTCTGTGGCAGCACAAGCTCCCTGTGCTACAGGTGGACAGCACATAAGGGAAGGAGGATGGTTCTGGTTTTCTTCCCCATTGCTCACCCCTGCTGGTAGCTGTCGGGTGTCCACCAGCAGGTGTAAAATGGCATGTGCCACATCCTGTGTTCAACACATTCAGTGAAGGTCTTGCATGTGTGAGAGGGAAGTGAAATTGGGGGTGACAGTTTTGCTACTTGCCTGGTGTAAATACTGTTTGTCTTTTTGGCAACATCTGCTTTATATATCCCATCCCATTGCACTATACAAAAACCACAGCATTTCTGTGCTACAACAACCATGTTGTTAATTTACATGGACTTCTTTCTTCTTGTAATAATTGGACTTTTCTGTAAACTTTTCACTGGTCCTCCTAAAGATCCAGTTCTGTAAGGAAGTAGGCTATTCCTAAGAGTTCATTATTAGGTTATCCCTAATTACAGCATTGCTGACTCTTACTCTTCAGATTTGCACAGTGACTTTCAGAAATTATTTTACTAGAAAAACTTATTTGGATGTCTGTCCTTAACAAAGATGTTAAATAGCTGAAGGGATCATGTCCATCTCATCTCATGCTAGAGGATTACAGCATTCTAGGAAATGCACAGCATTGTAGCAATCTTGTCATGATCTAATAATTTTTCCTAGTGCTACTAATTCTAATTATGATAAGAGGACAATGCATTGTCTGTCAAAGTAGGATCAGCTGATCTTACAGAATTAATTTTTTTAGCTCTGCTGTTGCACAATACAATATGGAAAAGAAATTGTATTTCTCTTCTATGGAGATTATATCTGTGAAGGAATTAATCAGCTAATTCTAAATGAGAAAATAAATTTATGGGGTTAACATCATTGGTAAGGAACTCTCAAGGCCAAGACTGCAGAAAACAAAGAGGATGATTTGGTACCTAAACTTCAAGGAAACAGCTACAAGAGAATGAGGGATAGGATTTGAATTCAGATCTGGTTACCAGAGAAAATGTCAGTCCCAGCAAAGTTAATGGGACACAGATTTGGCAGTGTGGGAGGTCAGGAGACTAAGAACCAGAGTAGCATCCCTCACAGTTGTGTCCAACACAGCATACACAGTGACAGGGTCATAAATTGATTCTGTAGTCATTGAGTCCGGCTGTCCTTGAGCAGCCAGATTTTCTGATGATTTGTATCTTCAGAAAAATTCTGACTCCCAAACAGCAGTGTTTACTGAAATGCTGTCCCTCAGAAAGTAACCCAAGTTGCCTTTTGGTTATGAGTTTCTGTGGCTTCTGATAAACATGTTAACACTCCTGTTTGCAGCTAAGCTGCATTCTGGTCTGATGAACATTTCCAAGACTGCTGCAAGAAGGATCAGAAAATGAACATGAGGACTGTTGTCCACAAACCCACATCCATCTAAGTGATAATTCTCAACATGAATAGTAAGTAGCAGAGTCTTTGGGTGCCAGGTATTCCTGAGTAGCAACATACATCCTTTTCCAGGTTTGTTTTTAAAAGCACCTATTAATTTAACATTTATTTTTAGAAGTCTGGCCCTCTCTTGTCCATACCCAGAACATAAAGTTTGCTGTACGAATTACCCATGAAAATATTTTATTACAGTTTTGAAAACAGAATTCAGCCTTCTAAACTGCTTGGCTATTACATGGTGTGATCCAAATTGGATGTGACTTGTATGGAATTACACTGAACTTTTTGCTTTGTCTGAAATTCATATCATGCAGCAATAATGGGTGTTTTTTCAATTGCCTGTATTTTCAGGATGCTGATAAAGCACTGGAACAATGCCAGGTATTTTAGGAAATGCATTGCTGTTTCCCTGGATTACCAGATGTTACAATACGTTAACTCTGTTTCTGGAATAAAGAGTAATTTTTATTGTATTTCTTTAACTAGAATGGTTCAGTGTTAGACAAAAATCTTTACTTTTAAAATGAGAGATGTTGTTAGCACCTTATCTTATACTGCATGTTATCTAAATTTGTTTGAAGATAGGTAACTCTGCTTCCTTTTCCTTCTATAATCTTTTTCTACCACAGACTGCTAAGGGCTGTGCCTCATTTTTATCATGTTGTTCTATTGTTCACGATTATTGATTATTTATGATTTATAACAGAAAAAGTCTTTAAAAACAATGAAACACAGAGTTGGATGCATTTAAATGAATCCAACAAATGCATTGTCTGAGTCTGTGTGGTACAAGAGGACAGAGCTATAGTTGACACAGGATTATTTCCTGCTGGAGTTTTGCCAAAGAAAAATTGGCATTGTTTGCACTATTCTTTATTGAGAGTCTCCTCTAATGCGTGTGTTTAATAAAATGCGAACATCTGGGCCCACAGGGTAAGCTCCGTGTGTCCAAGCAGTGTAACTCTTTCAAATCAATTTTTATTTGTGAACTTTTCACTCAAGCAAAGCCATCCTGGAGTATCCCCTTTGGGGCCATGTGCTACTTTAGTGCTACTTTAGCATTGCTTGGGGTTTCTGGAGCTGAAGTATTAGATAAGCTTTGTTCCTTCCTCTGCTTCCCGTTCAGTTGCTGTGTTCTCTTTATGGCCACACAGGGATTTCCATGGCATGGCCCCAGGCTTCTGCAGGCAGCCAGCACTGCTGTGATTATTGATCTCCACTGGAGAGCCAAGGAATGAAATCACAGGAAAACGGAGCTGTGTTTTGGGATGGTTACTTCTAAGGTAAGGCATGTGGTAGGCCAGAGTACAGGAAGACATTTGTCATCTGTGCTGGCAGGAAGCTGCTTATGTGGATTCCTCAGCCTGTTTGTTCCTGACTGATGTTTCTGGTGCTTTCCCTTGTCCTTGTACCTTGATGCTTAACAACTGGAGTGGGTGCTGCAGTCAGGTGTAAGGTGAGTGTTGAGCTGTGATCTGGAGGGGTTGTATGTACTGCACTTGTGATTCTGGCCTTTTCCACAGCAAGAGGGAAGCCCTGCCAAGTTCTTCTGCTATAGCACTTACTGGCCTTGGTTTAAACTAACTTTTCATTTTCAGAGAATCTGATTGGGTGTCTTTCTAGATATTTGTATTCCTATTACGTGTCTTGATGGGGTTTTTTTTGGTTGGTTGTTTGGTTGGTTTTTTTATGTGAACCAAGTCCTTAAATCTGCTCAAACAGGAATAGTAGGAGGAATCTTTTTTTATTTTTGCTAAGCAGTATATGTCCATAAAAGCATAGGTTTTATGTGGTAGAAATGTACCAGTACTTTTTGCTCAGTGGTATTTTACTGTATTGCTGACAAATCTGAGGGGGTAAAAAAGAGGAGGCAAAACATAAGGGAACTTCTTCCTCATAGCTGGTGGCAGTGCTTTGAATAGTCTGACAGGGATTGCAGTGTGTGGGTGGAAATTTGCTCCATAAAGAAAGTGGTTGCATAGAACTGTACAATCAATAACTTGGAGGATAAAAGGAGTTACTATGAAGAAGGCAGTAGGTTCTCTAGAATCTGTCTTCTACGGTAAAGTCTTAGGTCAGTTTATCCAATGCTATCCAAATGGGTGAAGAATGCACGAGGTTTTTATGATGTTGAAGTAGATCAGCTTTTACAAGGTCTGTGTGGGAAGAAAAGAGCCACTTCTGCCATTAAGTGGGAGACTATAATTATACATAATTCATAACTTCTGCATAATGTGTCTTTAGGGTAAATGTGCAAGTGGAGTCCTTGTCTGGCAGTGCTGAGCAAGCAACCTCTACCTGTGTGCATGTTCTTTGTGCACATTGAGATGGCCTGTATTTAACTGAAGTGATGTCTAGATCTTGTGGCATTCTTGTTTGCAGAGGCATTTTATAGACATTTGTGCCAGTGCAGTTATTTCTGCTTCCTGCTCTAAGCAGAGCATGTCATTTTGTTCATACATACGAAACGAGGTTTATAAGAATAAGTCTCAACCAAGTAATTAATCATATCTGTTATGATTGTCAAATTTATATATAATCAGATTTTTAGCCATGGGTTTAGCAAATTAGATTTTCTCTCAGTAAAATGAAAAATTCATCCTCTTCATATGAAATTATGGACAGCACAAAATTAATACAATATTCCATGTAATTTATATTTTTATAAGAACAGACCAGTGCAGCCTTTTTGTGTCCTATGAATCCTTATCTTAGATTGTTTCAAATGTAAGCTGCCTTTTCTGTGACTTCATTGATAAATCTCTTGATTGTTATGGTCTCTTGTTGATGTATTAAGTCAATTATTGAACAGCCTTTTTAAAATTATAACAGTAGTTGCTAATGAGAACTGTACTACTTCTGGCATGCATGAACTCTGGGGGGAACATGAATGCAACAGCCATGACTCTTGATTTTATGCTCAGCTGTGTGGCAGCTTTGTACTTTCTGGTTTTGGGCAATGTTTTGCCCTTCAGGGTTGGCCTCATTTATGTTCAGTTGCCCATCTTCTGCTGCGTGGTGGGAAATCAAGGATGGCTGGCACTGCTCCTTCTCCTGCACTCTGCTTTGAGCATGGGTCCCTTGTATTTCTTTAGGAAGCCAGACTGCCAGCCCGGTGCTGCCATCAAGCCCCTTCTCGGGACATTATTCCCTGAAAGGGGCCGTTTCCATCGCTTTTCTGCTGCTGTGTAATGCAAATGAAGTGGGGTGCCCTGGGGCGGCTAATGTACCCGGCTATACCACTAGAACAGGGCTAAACATTCCCCAATCTTTTCTTTTCCTTCTTAGAGATCTCATAACAGAAGAGTCTTTAAATCTACTAATTGTAATCAGTGCTTGTGTATTTGGCAGTTTTCCCTTACTCCCTAACCAGCTTTACTATTTCAGCCAAGCCACCCCTTCCTTCCCACAGCTGAATGCTTTGCAAGGCTGAACCTGAGACTGTTTGTCTCAACTCTGGAAAATGGACCCATGGATTTCTTCCCACAGATGTAATGAATTCTGCAAAATTATTTGTTCTTCTTGGATTGTATATATGACCTCAAGAGCAAAATTTAGTGTTGCAGTGCAGACTTGCATTCCTTCCAGAATGGGTTAGTCCTCATTGTGTTATATGCTCCTCCTCCTCATCTTGCAGGAAAGGGGAATGTTGGATCTGAAACTTGTGTGGATAAATCCCTGATACTTCCCTTACTGTAATATGTTGCATATGCACATGCACAATTACACATTTTGTGGCCAATTGCTAAGGAAAAAAGGTATCCCAAAGCAAGGGGGAGCAGTACAAGTTCTCTTACTCTAGCATTGTGCTCATGGAGTGTACTGAAGGATTTCTTAAGTGTAGTAAATCTTTTCTAATTATGGAGCATGAACTACAGCTTCACTGGGACATGTATCCTAATGGGAACTTGGTCCATACTTAGGCTTTACATACCATTCTACACCCTGCATTGTGCAGGACTTTAGAGTTGGGGTTTTTTTTTCCAAGTACCCTTGCAAAAATTTGCTCATTCAAATCAAGCACAAAACAAGTTCTTTGCCTTTTGAATGCAGTACAGGTGTCCGTGAATGTGTGTGCATGCTACTTCATTTACCAAAGAGAAGCAATTAATAGTGACCTTGGCAATCTGGGCAGAGGTGTTTATTTTGTTTTGATTTTTTAACATAATGCAGCAGGTTTCAGTAAGAGTTAAACTCAAGGGGGGAACTGGCATGTACTGCACATAATTTTGTTTCAACTTTACAGACTAGATTATTGATAGATAAACGATTTCTAGTGAGGTGAGAGTATATGCATAAAGAAAGCACAGAGTTGGTTTGGGGATTTGTCTTTACTTTTGAATGAGGCTAATCTCTTGGTGCTTGGCAGGGCCAGATGTAGGCCCAGGCAGAGGAAGCAGCAATAGGGATGGCAGAATGGGCCCTGGCAGAGCCCTGAAAACCAGCCCAGCAGCTGCTGCTGCCAGGAAAGGGGGTGAGAATGTATGGAACAGCAGCTACCTCAGGAATAATGGGTCACGTGAGCCTTTGCTGGATCCTGTTCGCTCTTGTGTGGCAGAAAATGCCAGCTCTGGGTGTAATATATGCACTTCATCCTCAGGGCAGCACAACTTAGTTTGCTTATTCTGATAAGAAGCAAGAAGCCTTAAGCCAGCTCTGGTGGTTGGCTTGTATTCACTGTGTCTCCCAACTAGATTGTGTTCAATTACTCCTTAGCCATTTCACAAATCAAATGGATACTGCTTTAAAAAACAACTGTCAGGTATTACTATTGATGAATAGTGGCAGACACCCATGGATATTTACAGACAAAGTACTTAGACCCACATGAAAAGAACTATTAAATATTAGCAGAACAACTGAGCAGAAGCAGAAACTCATCTCTTCCAGCAGAGCAGCGAGTTGTGGGCTCTTATGTGGTGTGCAGACAGAAGTGGCAAGATGGAGAAATGCAGGAGAATTGCTCCAGGTGGCAGAGTTGTGGAGAATGCTTTTGTGGGCTTTTGTAAAGGGACTTAGAAGTAGCCTGTTCTGCACTGGTGGAGGAAGTGAGGGATAGAGAATAAGTCTATGGGACAAAGAATCAGTCTATGAATAATCAGTCATTAATAAGTGTTGCTTTTACTTTTCCACAATTCTATATAGAAGAAATTGTAATAATGTCTCCAATTGTTGCTGAGTCCAATGAGTAACTTTCTCCAGTGGCACATTTCCAAGCATTTTTGTGTTCCTAGTTTTCTGAGATGGAATACTCTTTCCTTGCCCAGAAATGTCATCTCTTTTGTGGCCACTAAACTGGATTTCCATGTAGGAGTCTGTACTGCAGAGTCTCCCAAATATCTAAATAAATATAATAGAGGCTTACTTGCACTGTGTTAGGTGCAGCCACCCCTGTGAGACAAATACTGATGGATTTAGCAAGAATGCTGCCACACCAGGGGCAAAAATTAATTTCCTCTCACTATTGCACTTTGAGGAATGACACTGAAGTATCACAATGTACAGTACTCAGTACCAGGGATAATGCATCCATGCAATTAGGTGTCAATTGATCTACATGTTACAATACTGAAAAAACTTCCTAATTTGTTAAATGTATTTCTTGTAGAGCTTCAGTAACTCTTGGCACTTTTAGATCCTTTTCTTATTTGTCAGGATTTCTTTGCATTGCCTCTTTCTACCACTCTGACAAAGCTCTGTGTGTCAGATTGTTTTTCTAGGCCCTGATTCAGCAGCCAGCATCGGGATTGAATGTCTCAGCAATAGCAGCATAGTCAGAATTGTGTGGCAAAAATGAAAAGGAAACTCTGGTTAGGTCTATAGTGGCATCCTTTTTCTTGGAGGAAAAATAGTGCAATGGGCAAGGATCAGTTTTCTAAAGGAGCCCATCACCTAAAAAGGCCAGAAGAACCCTGCTGCAATTTTGAAATAGCCCAAGTCCTGCTGTCTGTGAAAAAGCTGTCTTTTAGTGATTGATCCTGCACCTTTTGCAGCTGATGGCACAAATCCTGCTGGAATCTGTGGGGCAGGACTAGGCATTCCTACAGCTTACTGGTGAGCACTGTACTGACAAGTGACTGTACTGGTGAGCATTGCTGTACTGACAAGGAGAAAGTACACAATGAAGTGGTGAGGCAGAGCCCTGTTTTGTGGCTAAGAGGTACTTAAGGTGTTGCTGAATTAATGCCATAAGATGTGGTGGTATCTGAACCCTGGCCTGCCAGACATCAGCTCTCTCTCTGTGCAAGCATTTAGGAATCTTAAAAATGGCTGGCATGGTGCTGAAGCAATAGCCACATCACAGGATTAATTGTCCTGTTTTATCAGGTGTTTTTTGGAGAACTGGGAGCTGCAACCTTTGTGACACAGTGAGCTGGGCTTTTTCCTTTCACTGCTCCTGAGGTTGCCAGGATAACCTTAGAGTAAGGCAGTTGCAGTATTGCAGCAAGCAGTACTAGACACTACTACTAAGTGTAAGTATCCTGCCCTAGGAATGATTCTGGCATTCCTTCAATAATATATAACAGTGCCAAACTAGAGATAGCACAGAAATGTTTTGTCTCTCTTAAGTGTTTAATTCAATTGTATCCTAATATGGATTTACTCTAGCAGTTCCAGTTGAATTTTACTTAGTATTACTTTATGCTTATAGAATTGGAGTGGATTAAATATTTCTTAACCACCTAGGGAGGAAGAAGTATCCCTCCTGTAGCAACAGAACAGGCTGTGTAGCTGTCAGTGCCAGCCTTTGCCCTCAGAAGCTGGCATGCAAGCTTTGCAGCTATCTCAAGCTTTCTTTAGCAAACATGACTGCAGTTTCTTGTGTATTGTGCATTTTTAGGACAGTAGGGAGGAAGTAGAAAGGAAAAAAAAAATTTTTTCCTAAGTCTCTTGTTCAAGCAAGAGATTTAAGTAATGACTTAGGAAAAATGTGAGAGATTTTTCTGCTTCTTACCTTCCTGAACCGAACTTTTTAGTCATTGTTGATTGCAGCCCAGGAGTAACAGGTGAGAAAAGGATTTGTAACTGCACTTCATGTACAGGTTTAGGAACCTGGAATCCATTTTGTAAATGTTATGATACTCTAGTTATCTTCTACAGTCTTGCTAAGTTAATGCAGTTTTGTATGCTTCTGTTACTCAAACACGGGGAGTTGAACAGGGAGGAGGAGGGGAAGGCTGTGCAGTGCCTCAGCTACAATGTGGAGTCATCCGTGCCACTGTGGTAACTACAAATGTGTGTGCCCCAAACACACAGCAGCAGAAGGGACAGCTGCCCCTTTGCCTTGGAGAGAGTAAAAAGGATGCCACTCACACCCTGGGAATTGGACATGATGGGGCAGCATCTCTTGAATATGCTTGCAGTGGTTGTATCTCCTTTCTGTGAGGCAGATGTTGGCCTCATATAGGACAAGCCAAGGAAATCCCCCAGAAAATAGAGGTTGGTGCATGCTTTACTACTTTGCAGGTAACTACAGAAGTGAGCTGATACCTCTTTCTTTTAGAGCTCAACCTCTTCAAGTAATTGAGCATGTTAGCTGTAAGTAGGAGCAGCCTTTTTGTGTTAAGATTTACACTATAAAATCATCTTACACTTGATATTCACCCCTGTTTTCCTCTCTTTTTATGCTTTACACTCTGTTAAGGCAGATTTCCACTTGCTCAGCTGAAAGCTCTCCAAAGCTGGGCCTGCAGTCTGTTGTGAGCTAATAAGAGCAACCAGGGTTTTGCATTACCATAGTGCCTTTGTGTTGGGGCACTGCAGGGTACAGGGAAAACGATTACCAGGTACTGAGATAATGCCACCCTCAGACAGGGGGGCATATGTACAGGTCTTAAGTGAGTGTTTCAGGGGGTGTCAGAAAATTAAGAATGACATATAACAAGGGGTCAATCCAGGATGCAGCCTGCTGGTGGCTGGGCTCACTCTCCCTGTTTGTAAGCTAGGTAGTGTGTCCTCAGTGCAGCCATCCTCAATGCTTATTGCTTCATTCCCCATTTCTAAAGGAGCCTATCACCTAAAAAGGCCAGAAGAACCCTGCTGCAATTTTGAAATAGCTCAAGTCCTGTTAGTCTCTGTCCTGTCTGTGGAAAAGCTGTCTTTTAGTGACTGATCCTGTGCCTCTTGCAGCTGATGGCACAAATCCTGCTGGAATTTGTGGGGCAGGATTAGGCATTCCTACAGCTTGCTGGTGAGCACTGGCACCATTGCTGTACTGACAAGGAGAAAGTACACAATGAAGTGGTGAGGCAGAGCCCTGTTTTGTGTCTAAGAGGTACTTATCAAGCCAGGATATATCAGGCTTCCACTGGGACTTGCTTTTCCCTTATCTGAAAAAACCATAAGTCAGATTTCAAGCTAAACCCAGATGAGAAAAAAATGCTTCTTCAAGTGAAAAAGGGGAAATGAGGGCCAAGTGAAAATGCTGTAGTGACTAAGTGCTTGGACAAAATGAAGATACTTCTGAGTACATGAAGGACTAATGTTAGTGGGAAAATTGAATTTCAAGCTACCATCTGGCTGTATCTCAGCAGAATTAATGGAAACTGAAGTGATGAACATAAATTGTTTAGTCTTGATCAGTAAAATAATCTGTATTTTCACCCTGAAGTTTAATTTCAGCTCAGCTCTGTGATGTTCCATGTTAGTAACTGGCTTTCTTACTGGAATTTAAGGAAGAGACTAACCCTGTAACACTTTTCTTTTTAGGGATAAAGAAAAGGCTTTGACAGGGCTGGTCCCTTTGAATCTCCAGTTACCAGAGCCCCATCCATGCAGACATACAGCTGACTCCTTAAGTCTCAAAGGCTATGCTGCTCAGATAGCAAGGAAGGCAAGGCCCAGGGGCTGAAGATTTGGTGGCTTTCTGCACATTCTGATCAGTGGTTGGAATTGGCAGTAGCTTGTGAGGGATGTTTTGGTGTCTTTTCAGTAAGTATGGATGTTCACATTGCAATACTCAGATGAGGGAGGTTGGGTGAGGTGTGTCCTGACTAAAAGCTGGGGAAGGGTTTGGAGAGAGCTGCCTGATGTTTGACCAGATGTACCTGGGGAAATGGTGTGGAGCTGAAATCAGTATGTGTTTTGCTGTAGATTTTAGTAAGAGCTGAACAGCCAAGGTGCTGAATTCAGGAAGGCATGGAACTGCCTGTGTAGATAGATGTAAGCAGTGCAGACTGTAAAAGCACCTGAGCTGTAAGTGCAAGTCACATAATTGAGATGTTATTTAAAATCTCATTTCAAGAGACCCTGCTGAGTATTTATTCCCATCACTGAGTGCATAAGTACATTTTCAGCTCTGTCACTGCACACTTAGATCCTTTGTGCTTTGCCTTCCTGAAAACAACCATAAGCACTTTCCATTGAGCTGCTTTGCTCAGGTCTTATTGAAGGACAGCAGAAATCCCAATCAGCTTAGAGTCCACCCAGGTGTCCAGACCTCCCCCCTGTGCCAGCCAGGCTGTGCCACTGCAGGGGAGAGCTCCAGTGTTGTAGTACAGCTACAGTCCAGCCCATCACAAGGTGCTGCCCAGTTGCATGAGGCTGGAGATGTGCAACAGCAGTGAGTGCTGGGAAAACAGCTATAAACTGGTTGCAGTTTGAAATAGCAAATATATTAGACAAGGAGCGGGGGAAGGAAAGGGAGAGCATAACATTAGATTTTCCATGCATTTTTGACTGTAAGGAGTCAGTTACAACTTTACAGTTTTGCAAGGAAATTTCTGCTGCTTCAGAAAACTTGGCCACAGGATAACAGGGTCTACCAGTCTCACAACTCAAAGTCCCTTTTTGGCTCTTGGATGGGTTTTGCAGATGTTTCTTGTGTGCTTAGACACTGCTTCTGCTAAGCAATTCAATGAGGGAATAGCATCCTCCTGCTCAATACTGACATATACAGCCCTTCCAATGGGGGAGCTGTGCTTATCACCAATTCTGGGCTTTTTCATGTAGAATGTTTGAGGGAAAACAATCCCAAGTAAAATCCATGAGGTAAGGTGCATTTTGTTTATACTCACTATTTGGAATTGTGTCAACAGTGAATAGCCCTCAAGTTTTTGTGGGGACTTTAATACTGGGATGCAAAGTATATTGTGCTACCAGAGCCTTGTTCACCACCTCAAGCAAACCTGTGTACTGGGGAGTGTCTCCCCAAGAGGAAGGAAACATTCAAGGAGCATGGCCAGCTGTGTGCTTTTGCAATAGCATGGTCATTTCCCCTACAATAACTTGGAATTGGGTTTTTCACATCATCAAGCAGTAGAAAGCTGTGGTTGTTACCTGCATTTCTACAGCTGACTTGTCAAAACATGCTAAAATTAAGCTGACACACATCAGTGCTTTTGAGAAAGTTATGCCCCATTGTTGATAAATTCAAGGATTGATTTAGTAAGTTGAAAAATCATGTAGATGATGCAGGTTTATCTCCCTCACTTTGAAATGAGGTATTCAAGACAGAGCAATGAGCTCTTACCATCTTGTCTTTTGGCAGATTTTTGATGCATTGATTGCTTTATAATTTCTTATTCTATTTATTGGTTTATGAATTTTCCAGTTCCTTGGCTTGCTTTGTGGATATTCTTAAAATCAGAAGAAGGTTCAAAAAAACCCTTGAGGATGAACAGATGTAGTCATGGGCCTGAATAATTTTGGGGACTCTAAGTAAACTCATTATATGTCTACTGTTTCATTGACTGAAAACATGTAAAACATTGATTGCCTATGATCTTAAATTTTCTTCTGAGTTTGTTACGTGCCCTGATATACTGCAGAAAATTAAAGCATCTGGAAAAAAAATCCCTTTACTCTGAATTTGCAAAAATTGAAACCAACAGCTGTTTCAGAGCCAAAAAGAACAAGCATGTAGCAGGTGGTACCAGGCATGTATGTCTAATTGCAATGTAACAATCTGCAAGCCAGCTACCAAATAGTGAGGGGTGAGATCATAATTTGGGCAGAGAAGGGGAGCAAAGACAAAGGGAAAGCAAGAGAAATAGTTTTGGCCCAGGAAATGAGTATCTTTATAGAGGAGAGGAATGAGTGTAACTAAGAGCAGTGGGTTGTGATATCCTTTTGTTTTTGAAATGTCCTTTTGACTCATCCCTGTCTAGAGGGACTGGCTATAGGTGCCAGAAATAGCGGGGAAATGATGGCATGTCTGGTGCATGGCTCAGCAGAAGTAGACCTGATGGGCTTTGGCAGGTGAGATGCAGCTCATGGTTCAGAGGCTCACACAGAGCAGTTGCCTGTCTGCTTCTGGGGCTCCTTTCACATCCTCTATGGAGCTGTCTGCTCACACCTACCCTTGAAGGATCAGCTGTGTGAACAACTCTCTTCGTTTCCTCTGAAAGGAGCTTTCCTAAAGCATTGGATTTTTATGGTGTGGATCTCAAGTGGTCCAGTGAAAATGGTGCTCAGGTTGGATAGAAAGAATAATGTAGGTAACTCTGGAGTCACAATTGCTAAGCTGGGTCAAAGGGAGGGTGGCACATACTTGGCATGTGATTTTCTTCTCAGTTGTGCAGTGAAAGTCTGAAGTCAGCTGGTGTACACAGAGGTGAAGCCAGCATGACTAAGAGGAGGGAGCACCAGCCCTTGCCAGCTGCTTTCTCTCCAGAGGACTGATGGTGATTTATTTTAATGCTGTTTTTCACTGACACCCCCCACAAGGTATAATTTGTTTGGATTTTCTGTGATCAGATCAATCTTCCATCTTTTTGTCAGCTATTTACTGATAGTAATCCTCAATTAATTCATTCTTTTAATGCTATCTGACTGTACAGATAAACCATAAAGGATTTCTTTGACTGAAGGACATGTGCTACTAACTTAAACTGATTTTGGAAATGCTTTTCCAGAATTTTACTGAGCAGCACACTAAAGGCAGTTTGAAAAGATACTTAAAATTAAACTATTCTGTATAATAGCACAAGCCCAAGAGTGCTTTTTTTCCCTTGTCTGGCACTCCTTTCAGTGGGTGAAATGTATTCCTGCATAGTCCCAATAAGACCATGTATCTCTGAAACCATCCTTGAAGGGCTTCTGTCAATGTAAGTGTCATGACAGCTCCCTGTTGCCAGGACAATACTTCAAAAATGAGAAGAAAAATCCACAAAACCTGTACCTTACTTTGCAAGTTTCCTTTAGAAAACCTAATCAAGCCTAGGGTCACTAAGGTTCCTCACAACTTCTGAGGGGCTTTGACTTAGATCTAACTGCATGGAGAAGAAATCTGAATTATATTCTTAGAGGAGAGCAAATTGTTGACAGGTGAATCTGGGCTGCTGTTGGTAACTTTCAGTCTGCCTGAAAGAGCTGATCTTTGAATGGACAATGTGGGTTAAATATTTGGGGGCTGAAGCTCTTCTGGCCTTACTGCCACTTCAGCTGCTTTTGGACTTAATAATCTTAAAGGTCTTCCAATCTAAATAATTTGTGTTTTAATGAATCACGTTCGTTGCTTTAGGAAAGTTGTGGAGCAGTAAATGGTGAAGTATTTTTTAATCAGTTAAGATCAGTTGTTCTTTCCAACTTCTGCTGATCACTGTAAATAGCAATTAAGAGCAAACAGCACAGAGTGGGGGTGCTGCTGCCATGGAGCTCAGTATTAGGAATAATCAAAGCCAGAGTATTGGGCTCATTAGTGCCTGGACCATTTGCTGGCCTGCAGTTTGCTGATGAGTTCTGCTTAATTAAAAGCAGCAGGGATAAGTTGACGCCTTTCTGATCCTGGCCCTGCTGTCTGAGAGTGCTGATGAGGCAGGCACTGCTCTGGCACAGAACAGAAGAGCAATCTCTGTCTGCGGCCAGAGATGGGTTTTTCTCTGTGAAATAGCAGCTTTCAGGTGTGTTTTGCCCCAGAGACACATGAGAGGGGCTGGTCCCTGCCCTCAGCTGATCATCTGCATAATAAATTAATGTCAGGGATAGAAAAAGACTGCTGTGCAGGAAATTTATACTTTATTTACATGGGAAGAAAATATAGAACCTGCTGGATCACCTGGCTGGTTTCACACTCAGCTCTGAGGATGGTGCTGTCCTTCCCACAAGTATGGCCTGGAAAAAGTATCCCTTCATGTCCCTTCTTTCGTCTCAATTACCTGTCCAGGCAGCTTCTTGCAAGACTGGTGTTAGAAGAAGCATTTTCCAGAGCTTTCATTGTATTTGTTATTTTAATTGAGACAAATTAATGGTGAAAGATACATGTAAGTGCCAGGAACCAGAGGAAAGCATCTTTTCCTTTACATACTTGGGTAGCAAGTGTCTGAACAGCTGAAGTATGGGGTTCTGCTTTTGGGTGTGTGAAGCCTCAAGTGAAAGGTGCACTACAAGTAAGCTGCAGCCTGTTTTCTCTTAAGCACTTGGGCTGGAGGAGGTTCCCAGAACACAAGGGCCATGTGTTCCACATTGCCTGTTCCAGCAGGAGCCTGCTGGCCCTGGGTGTGAGGGAGGGAGGCTGAGGCAGGATTCAAACTTCAGGCTTACTTCAGGAGAATTGAAAGGATGAGGTAGCTAAACAATAAAGGGTTTAATTTTGTCCTTCCCACTTAAGCAAAGCTCCTCACCATGGAACAATTTTTACCAAGTGCCAGATAATCTGTTGTAGCCACATGATCCTATTTCTACTTTTCCAATGGGAATATGTGTGTGACAGCAATAACAGCAAATTATTTTTCTTTATACAGTAATATCTGACCATATGGTTAAACTCTGTGTTTGGTAGCAGTAGTTAAACAGTTTGTTTTCTCATGTCTGTGGACTCCTGACTTGGAAGGAATTTTGTCAAGGAAAATCCTTGCATTTCTGCCACTTTTCTTGCTTGCTGCTATGAGCCAGTGTTGTTCTCCAAGCACTTTTAACCTAATTTGCTACACATCTCTGGTTGTAAACCCTTAATAGCAGATATTTCATGTGGGAGTGCTGGGGTGTGATGCACAAAATGCCCCAGAGCTGCTGCTTTATCCCAGGATATAATTACAGTCTCCTGTGACTTTTCTTCTAATTTTCCTTTAAATGAAATTTCAGGCATTCCATTTCCTCATGGTAATAAAACTCTTTCCCTGTTTTCAGCCTTTCTGCTCCCAAAGACCAAAGCAAGCACCTCCACAAACTCCTGAGCCTTTTCCCAAAGCTGCCTGAAATCTACAGGGCTTTTTACACTGATTCCTGGAATTAGATTCCTCCTACCAGTCTCAGTTTAATTAATGCATTTTTGCCTCCCTCCACTGCCAGTCCAAGGGACCCTTGTTGTCCAGGTATCATTTGGGCATTAGGAGCTCTGAGGGAATCATAAGTCATCTGTATGAAGTTTTGCAGGGTAAGTGCCATAGAAAATAAAATAAATAGGAAAATAAAAGTGGAACACTTTCTCATTTTTGAAAATACTTCTGCAGAAACATAACTTAGAAAAGCCACAGAAAGCCACAATCTAGAAATATGGAAATTTTAGAAAAATAACTGTCCTTTTGTACACAGAAATGCTGAGGACACTCTAAGGGTGAAGAGTCAGCTTTGAGCTTTGCTTTGAAGGTTGAACTTCAGTGTACCAAAAGCAATATCTGTTTCTTAATGAGATGCTGCTGGTTAGTGAAACTACTCTGAAATGTGTTCCACTTAAAGGTATAACTCTCATGACTACATGTCCTACCCATCAAGATATTGTGGCCAGTTCCACCAGTGTGCTGTGCCACCTTCAGGTAGAAGAAATGTTCAACTAAATTTTACTCCTCAGAGGATAGGCTTCAGTTATTTGTGAGTTTTCTTTTTTAATATTTAATTTGCAATGACTAGGGTGAAGCTGCCTTCACTTGCTGCTAAGCAGGAGTATTTCCCAGCCAAATCTGAAGTCAAAGTCTAGATGAAAGCTGCTATAAACAACTGCAGATTCACTGTGTATGATCTGGAGAGGAGGAAGTCATCTGGAGGCTGCTGTTCTTTATGTACTTTACACAGCCCTCCATGAGCAGCATGAGGATCCCTCTGAGGCAGCTCCTGCAGCAGAATTCCCCAGCTAGTTCTCAATCTGCCTCCCACTGGGAATGGGGCTGGGGCCAAGGGAGGAACAGAATCTCCTCACACAACTCCTTGGAGCTGGGCTCTGCTTGTGAGCACTCCCAACCCATCACAGTGTTGGGTGCATGGCCTGCAGGCAGCTGCACTTGTTAGGGCTGAACCTAGAAACTCTCCTCGTGCAGTGACCCCTCAGTCTTTGTAGCTCATGGCATGGAAAACGCAGGGAAGTGATGTCTGCCAGCACACCTGTTTTTGAAGTGTTAAACACTCCCAATCAAGATCCAGCATGTTTTGACAAGGTGAATTATCCTTTTTGAAGTGTCCTTGGCTTGCTGCCTTGTTCCTTCTCATGAGCCTTGTTTGTACCAGCAGGTTGCTGCTTCAACACAGACACGTCATCTGGTGCCTTTAGGCTTCATACATACTGTACCTGCAGGACACACTGCAGCCAGCCAGGAAGTCCTGAGAACATGGATTTCAGGAGCATTACGGAGAGATCCTTTCTTTCCTTTTCAGTTTAAGGTTGCTTTGGACCTGTGCTCTTTGGGGAAGGACTCCTGTGGGTGTGACTGGGCAGGGAAGAAGGTTATTAAGAACATCTTGTTTAATAAAACCTGCCAGTAAGTGTTTTGTAGTACATAGATCAACCCTGCTGTACTTTTGGAAATCAAAATCACCTTTTACGAGTTTCTGCATGACTACAGGAGTATAATATGGCACAGTTCTAGAGGAAACTCTCAATATTGTTATTTGTGCAAATCATGGGGCACAGCATGTGGTCTAACTTGACAGTTTTAGCCTTGTGTCTTGAAGGAAGATGGCAAGTAGGGAAATCCTACTGACATTGTAATGCCTGGCTAAGGTGCCAGTAGTAGGTAATTATCAATTTGCTGACTCATGTAGTCTTCTTTTGAGGCATAAAACAATGTCTAAAATGATAAAAAATCAGCACATAGATCCATAGCTCTTCTCCAGTTTGGATGCAAAAAATACATTCTTTGTATGGACAAACATAGTGCCAGGACTGTGTACTAGGAAACTAAATCTGTTTTCTTCTTTTTTCTCTTTAACCTTGATAGATGTGATCCTTACCTATTCTAAGGTTTGTGGATACTATTTTTTGTTTATTTTTATAAAGCCTCATTTTTATTTGGAAACAAGTGTCCCAAGCCTGTCTATGCTTTAAGAGGCATTGGGACAAGGACCTTTATAATATGCTTTTAACTTTTGAGGAGGCCTGAATTGGTCTGGCAGTTGGACTTACATGATTATTGTAGGTCCCTTTCAGCTGAAGTACTCTGGTCTATAAATTATAAGGTTGTACTGCCTGATTCTGTTTCTGTGTTTACTCTGAGGAAAATACTAGTGATAATTCTCACATTTCATGAATGGGGAGATACCCTGCTATAAGCAACAGCTGAGTAACTCTACAGAGCCATGATATGAATGGCACTCGTTACTGCTGTAACACAGCACATCTCTGTGAGGAGACCCAATCAGTTTGGGGGACTTTTTTTCCTGAGAATCCTAAAAAGCTTAGTGGGAGTTACCAGGCTTAGTGGGAGAGGTCTGCCCTGAAACTGAGCTGTTTGACACTGTAATAAGTTAATCCTCCACAACAGAAGAGTGACCTGAACAAGGCAGTCTGGGGGCAGTTCTGCTTTCACCAGATCCCAGAATTTTTGAAAGAAACATGATCTGTAATACAGAGCTGGAACTGTGGGAAATGTCATGGGAATTTTTAGGTGTGTTCATCATGTTTGACCCTGTAAGACTTAAATGAAACATCCACTAACAATGCAGTTTATACAGCAGTCCCTTGGATATGCATTCCTTCTGTCTTGCTGCAAGGTTTGTTCCTGCCCAAACTGCACCTCTGCCACTGCCATGGCTTCAAGAATGTGAATTAAAGGCACTTGCAGAGTATTCTATGAAGTGTAAATCTTTTAGAGGAAATGCAGTTTCCATTCTTTGTATCTGCATCTGTGTGACTTGGCTGTGACCTTATGACTGGCCTCTCAGTGAGCATATGTCCAGCAACAAAACTGTGACATTATTTCCTGATTTAACATCCTTTACTTCTATTGATAATATTAATTCCCTGGAGAAAGATCAGACACTTTCACCCTAGAATGGTGGCCATACAGACACAGGATGTACCAGCAGCCTTCTTTTGAGTTTCTCAGTCCTTTTCCCTTTTGAAGTTGGAGAATAATCACTGAAAGTCACTGAATAGCACACTGAGAGGCAGCAGTTTGCCAAGCCTTGACTGAGAGTCACACATGCCTTCAAAGGTAGAGCTGTGCAACACAGCTCAAAAATCCCTGGATTTTTTTTTTTCCCAGAAGCAAGCAGTCTTTCTGCCTACTGTTTTTTGGTTTTGTTTTTTTTTTCTTTAATTAAGTAATCTCACTTTCTTTTGTCTTCCTTTCTCAAGCTAGTTCCAATCTTCTTTAGGATCCTTTCATCAGCATACCTAAACTGCCAGGCTATTTAGTAAACTCTTTGGTGCTAGGAAGTCTGCTCCACTTTGCTGTTGAATTTTTATCCTGGTTATCTATGGGTGGAAACTTGCTTTTTTGGTTAACTGTGTGGAATTAGGAAAAGTAGACCTTTCTTGGATTTTTGCATGGCAATTCTCAGCTTCTCTTCACACCACCATGTAATATATGCTATCAAGAATGAATTCTTCAGTTCATACCTTTAGCTTTTTACAGTTGACACTGCTGTGACACAAAGTACTTGAGATACTTGGCATGAAGTCCCCAAGCACCTGAAGGGCCCTCCAGCTCCTGAGCTCTTGCTGCCAAGCAGCACTTGGGCATCTGTTCCTTCATTTGTGCATTTAAAGGAGCATGGACATATCTTGTAAGGCTATTCAGGAACTTGTCTTTGCTGCTGAGATAAAATCTAAACTTGATACAAAAAAGAAAGGTCAAGTTATCAGATAAGTTTTGCTGAACCTATGTTACTACTTTATTACTACTGTAATACTGTTACTACTGTATTACTATACAAGTAATGCAGAATGATTTGGTTATTGATTTAGGCCAGAGATGGTGAGCAGTCTGCTGATAGATATCTTTGACATTTGTCAAAGTGACAGGAAGGAATTGCTGTGCTATACAATGTGCTATATTTGCTCATGATATCACTCTATAACAAAGAAATTTATCTAAGTGCCTCTCAGTTGATTGAAGTCTTCTTTCAAGAAGCTACAGCAGAATTACTGCTGCATTCTTTAAGAAAATAAAGCTGAACTGGGTTTTCTAGTCTCACAAAAGCTGAGGGAAATTTTGAATATTGAGGTAATATAATGCACAGCCGTTGCTTTAAGAACGGTGAGCTGTTGTGTGCTGTCTCATCCATGGCTGGCATTCACTTTCCCCCCTTTCACGCCAAAGCCAGAAGTTTTCTGTTTGTCTTTCCAGTAATTTTGACTAGGCAGGGAGTGTTCCCCCTCCCCATGTCCTCCAAAGGCTGTCAAGCTCCTGCAGCTCTCCTGCCTCTCTTGTAAACCACTGAAAGGGTTTTCCTTGCAATTCCAGGCCCCTGGGGCAGTCAGCTTCAGCCATGGATAGCGGTGTTTTGGACAGTGATGTAGTACCCCGAGCACTCCCGCGTCCCGCAGAGAAGGGGCAGGCAGGGGCTGCCCGGGGCCCGCGGCCGGAGCTGTCCTGGGCCGGACCACTGTGCCCAGTGCAGTTCGAACGGCAGGAGATAAATAATCTCAGTAACGCGCGAAGGAAAACTCCCGACTCCCTCCTGTGTTGGTAGGAGATTCCATTTTGTTACAGCTTTTCCAGATGCCAGGTTTTTGCCTGTTGTTGGTACAGGGGTTGTAATAAAGCCTTGCCACGAATTATATCCGGTTTAAAAGTGGATTATTGCAGACACATTTTTTTATAGCAACAGGAACCCTTGTTGGCAGCATATTTTAATTATGCTCTGAAGCTAATCAAGGAAAGAGAAATTGTTCTGAACACAGGAAGCTACATATACACATTTGAGTGCCTATTTCCACGGGGGAGGTACAAGTGCTTAAGTGTTGCTGAACTCCCAGCACAGGAGCAATCTGTTCAATGGCTATAAAGTGCAGGCTTTCATAGGAAGGGGAGGATCCACCACCCAGTGTAAGGCACCTGCTTACTCTTTACAGTCACCGGAGGGAGACAGGCAACTGTGATCAGGAGACTCTGATTACCTCTGGAAAAGCCCTAACTCTTTTCCCTGACAATAGAGGCAGAGTAAAGAGACTGAAATCACATACCGATAACAGGGTAGCTATTTGATTTCATTGCTGCCTGATGCTAGCTGTGAACTTAGTTCACCTGAGGCTGGTTGCCATGATTGCTGTGTATGAACTACTTCTGTGATCTCTTATTGGAGGCATTAAGGTTTCCACTAAAAAGCGCCATTTCCCTAATTTTTCTCCATGTTTAAATTTTTTCTTTGGTAACAAAGGCAGAGGTGTATATATTGGAACAAGTTCACTTACTCTTTGGGAACTACATGGCATGTAATGCAGGATATATAGTGTGGTATTGCCTGGTCTGAATGGATAGCAACTATATGGTGCACATACTGCTTCCCAAAGGAGAGCTTCCCAGCATCTCCAGTAACTCCTCTTACTACGCTCCTGAAAAGTCTCATTGGCTGGAGAAAGTGCAAACCCTCTCCAGAAGCCTTTAAATTAAACTGGAGATTATTTGGAGCACACCTACTTCATTTAAGTAAACGACAAGAGCTCCTACAACTGGAATGTCGCTGGGATGGTTGGGGTGTCCTGAACCTTTTTACAAAGCACAGGATTTTTCTCAGTTTAATCTCTAGCGGATTGTTATGCAAATGAATTTAACTGGTATAAAACAAGCAGGAGAGAGGCAGGACTTACACCCAGAACACGTGTTACCCAACTTAATCTTTCAGCAGGTTCAAAATGTTCCCTGTCCCTGTTGCCCACGGGATTTGTTTTCGGTGAGCACATCTCGTCTATTTCAAGCACTCAGTAAACACGCTCTTCAGCTCTTCAGCGGAAAAGGGAAGAAGCGTATTTGTCTACTTATCCCTGTGTTATAGGCTTCAAATGAGTCTTTAGGCAACCATTTTGGCAGGCATTCCTGGCTTTGCAATGAAGATTCCTATTTGCAGCTTACAGAATAATTACAGAGTTTGCAGAGGTCCGTTCAGGCTCTGCTGCGTTGGTGAGAAAGTTCATGGATACCACCTGGCTCTGTGCAGGATCTGTTAAACGTGGTCTGTTAACCCACCCGTGCCTGGGTTTTTGACACGCTGCGTTTCAAGGTGCCTAGCCAAAACATTTTGTGCCTTGTCTTTCTCCTCACTGCATTTGCATTCCCGTTTCTGTTAAGTATCAGCGATAAAAACACTGTGTCAGGGCTCCATCCTCTCGTGTTGTTTGTGAGTAACGAGGGGGTGGACACACATTCAGATGTAGAAGGGCCGCAACGTTCTTTACAAATGAGCTTGAAAACCGCAATCCCCACTTCCTACTGCTCTGACGCTGCAAAGCTGCCAGGATCTCCAGAAGAAAAGAATGCCCAAGATAATACTGCTTTTGCCTTGGATTTGTTGGTTATCTCGAAACACCTCGGGACGCGTCTGTAAGTAGATATTAATCGAAAAGAAACGGGACGCAGGGGAAGGACAAGGGGCTGGGGCCGGGCGCGGGCAGCCCCGTCCTCCCCACGCTCGCAGGCGAGTGCCAAGCGCCGGGCGCAGCTGCTGCTGTGCGGGGGCGAACAGAGACCGTCCGAAAGCGCTTTCCCGTGAGAGGCCCTTTCGCAAGTCCCTCCCCGTTGCTCCGGGCATGGCCCCGGTGCCCAGCAGTGTCCTGCAGGGCAGCTGCGGCGCCGCTCTCCCTCTTCGCCTCTCCGCATGAGAGCAGGGGTTGTGGGCGGCAACCCCCAACCCTTCCCTCCCTCCGGCAACCCTTTCCCTCCCCCCGGTAGCCCCCGCCCCTTCCCTCCCTCGGCCGGCGGCGCGGCTACAAAAGGGCCGGCTCGGGGCGGGCTGCGCGGTCCTGGGTGGAGCTGCTGAGATCGAGCCGGGTTAGCAGCGAGCCGGGGCTGCGGGAAAGAGCAAGGCTTGCACTTGTCAAGGTACGTCCTCTGCTAAGGGAGAAGCACGGTAGGGATTATGCGAGACAGAGGTTTTCCTCTGCTAGTAACTTGATGCTGTTTTCTCTCTTCGGTGGTTTAGTTCTGTTTCGGTGCCATTTGACTTCGCTAACGGTAGTGTGCTGGTTAGGGGCTGCTTGGAACGTGAGGATTGAACGGGCCTGTGCTAGTCCTGCCTTGAACGGCACCCTCCGTGCCTTGCTTGGCTGTAATGTGTCCCAGACGGATGTTCAGAATCTTTTCCCTCTCTGTGTCTGTAGGTGGATTTGTCCTTCAAACTTTTCCCCTTTGAGGACCTCCTGCCCAGCTACAGTGATGTGGTTCTTGGAAAAGATCAGAGTGTCACATGAAAATGGAAACTTCCCCAACTCTTCCTTCCTGGGACTGCACCATGGCCAAAATCTGCCAGAAAAAGCCCAACTGGGAGCTGCTGCTTTTCCAAATGTGCTCACTCCTGACAGAATCCCTGAATTCTGCATTCCCCCTAGGCTGACCAGCTCTGGCTCCGTTAAGGGCAGTGGCTTCCACCAGGATCACAGTTCAGTGGATGCAGGTCTTACTTCTGATTATAGCTCCAGGTCTTTCCCACATCTCATTCAGGTGGAAAGTGTTGAAGAGGAGATTGCAGCCCTGGAGGAAGAAAGCACCAATGCGGACCCACAGTCCCAAGCAGCGCTCTCCCTGCCCCACTTTGCCAGAGCCCCCACTTCCTATGGCTTCTGCACTTTGCTGGAGAGTCCTCACACCAGGAGAAAGGAGTCCATCTTCCATGGTGATCCACGTGGTGCTCTGCCCAGCCTGAAGCTTTCTCGATCCAGAGCTAACACCTTCAGTGGCAAAGGCAGTATGTCTAATCCCATCACTATCAGCTTTGCTTCTGTGAGGCTGCCTCCCAAGCACCTCTCTCTGCAAAGGCAAGGTGCCTGTGACAGTGACACTGCCTCCTCCAGTGATTCCTCTCCTTTCAGTTCTCCACTTCTCAGCAGGTCACCTCCCAGACCCTGCTCCCTGATCAAGGCACAGAGTCAGGAGGGATTGCTCTGCAGAGCACTGAAAGCCAAGAGCAAATCCAGTATGGCCAGGAACAATTCTCTCTCCACAGAGGAGAGCAGCTCCACTGATAACAGCCCCAGTGCCATGAGAAGGGCCTCAGAGGGGCTGCTTGGCATGCGGAGCTTTAGCACCTCCTGTTCTCCCATCTTTCCTCTGGACCTGACCCGCAGTCGGGAGAGACTGGTGGGAGAGAGCACCGTGCTCATGGACAAGGGAGGCGTGCTGAGGCTGTCGGCTGAATACTGCTCAGAGAACGAAAGGCTGCGGATCCGCCTGATCAGTGCAGAGGGTTTGTATGACTATTCTGTAGAGCCCAAAAACATAAACTGCTGTATCTCCTTTTCCCTGGTGCCAGGGAAAACACAGAAGCAGAGAAGCACAGTTATAAAGAGAAGCAGAAATCCCATCTTCAATGAGGACTTCTTTTTTGACGGCATTGCAGAAGAAGAGCTGTACAGCCTCTCTGTCAGGATGAAAGCAACAAATAAAGGGTGCAGTATGAAACGGGATTATACCTTAGGAGAGCGGGAATTGTCTTTAACGAGTATGTTGTCAGTGTAATGTTTCAAATATTCAAGCAAATTGTCTTCTGAAAGTTTTCTACTAAATAAAGTTTTAGGTTGACTTTTATGTTGTTCGTTTGTTTTTAAGAATACTTAAAAGCACTGTCTTGCTTGGTGTTATTGTCATGCTCTTGAGCCTTGTTTTGCTGTTTAACACTGCAGTGAGGTATTTGGTGTTAACAGGTGGCTGTGGAGAAGACCTCTTCCTGTAGAGAAAGGAGGGGGGAGAAGGGCTAGTTTGCCTTTAGGATACAGGATTAGGCTGTTACCAAGTTAAGGCTGTTCTTGTTTATGGCTTTCAGGCCATAAACTTGAGGTGGAAGTGTTTTTCACTCTTCCTGGTCCCTAAGTGGGTAGCAGCCTGTGCACACAGTACACTCTGAACTCTACTGCATCTCCTTGCTACAACATCAGTTCAGTGGACCATTCTGACAGCACTCATATTGACACAAACAAATGTTTTAATGAGCCCTGTATTCGGAGGGAGAGCAAGGTCTTTTACAACGGGTGGATTTGGATTCCCAAATCCCATGTAAGTTTGTGTTGAGGATAACAAGATCAGCTTCTGAGCAGCAGCTAAAAGCCATTGGAGGCGGGGCTTTCTTTACACAGACCTGCAGTATCAACACTGAACAGGCTCCTGCCCGGCTGACGGCTGCAGCACACTCAGCATCTTCATTTACCTTCCCTTTCCATGGTCGGTTTCACAGCTCTCAGAATCAGGTTGCCAAGTAATTGTGTTTTGGTCAGGAATGTACCTGAGAGCTACAGCCCTCAGCAATTCAGCTATTGAATCCTTTCTGAAGCAGATAAGGTATCAGTGCAGCAAGGGCAAAGGACAGTTTGGGATCATGCATTGAATTCCTGCTTCAGCTAATGACTCGATGCATACCTTGCTCGAGTCATTGTCATACAATTAGTGTAATCAATCTGTCCTGTCAGCAAGCAGTGAGTGACTGAAGCACTTGCTTCAGCGCCAGGGGAAACACAAAGGTGCAGAACTCCTGCATGCTTGGGACCATCTTCCTCTTTTTTGGGTTTTTTTTTTTTTCCTTGCTGAGGCAGACTTGGGGCTGGGTAAAATGGATAAATTAGTGGAAGGAGGCAAAACTGTCTTGAAAGCGCAGGCCTGTTGCTGCCTCCCTTGATTAAGTTGCAGGCTTTATTATGTGAAGGTAGATAAGCCTTAATGGAGGAGCAATCCACGAAGGCATGGGGCAGAGAAAACAGAGGTTTGCTTTTGTGTTCCCTTCGAGGCTGTGGAAATAGGGCCTTGCTTGTGCCCAAATACACATCTTAAAAACTGTTTCACAAAGATTTTAGCAGAATCTCTCCCAGCCTATTCTGGCAAGAGTCTGGTTGTCTGCAGATCATAGGAGTGCTCACAGGGAGATTGTGGTATTCCTTGACCAATGAATAATTTGATTCTGTTTCAGACTTAAGTTCTCCAGGAAGGATAGCAGAAAATGTGTTGATAGAAAATTCCTTCTGATAGCAGAAAAAGCCCAAAGGATGTTGACTGTGACCACAAGTGCTCAGAAATGCCTACTGCTAATCCTTGATCCAGCTCACGTGAGATGCTTCTAAAAACAGAATCCTTGTACAAAGGACAATGGCTGGGTGTATTCCCAGAAGCCAACTGAAATAAAATAGAATAATAATCCCTTTGTGCTAAGGGAAGGAATTAAATGTACTGACACACTGCTCAGACAGAGGTGATACACTATCACTTTTATTCTTGAATCTGGGCAAATTGACCATAAGGGAAAACCTAAAGAAAGTGGGGAAAAATGAAATTAAAAAATGTTACTTCAAAGAAGAATCAATAATGTTGCACAAAATGAAGCTAATTCAATGAGTTTTTGCATGGGGTCTCCCAAAGGAAGGCAGAGGCTCCCTCTTCAGGCTTCTCACTTATCCACCATCACAGTTGTAGTTCTTGGGGCTTAGGGTCTCTTCACAGGTATACTGACATGGAGAGATTGGCTGAGATAATACAGAACAGTCACACTGTGGTGGGTGTCTGTCTGTCTGTGCCATGTACCGTGCCAGTGCTCTCCTGCAGGGACACACAATGCTGGGATGCTTCAGGGATTATATCACCTGACTCCTGCTGGAAGCAGTCAGCTCCAGGTTGCCCAGGACCATGTCCTATTGTGTTTAGAGTGTCTCCAAGGATGGGGACTCCACCATCTGCTTGGGAAACACAGTCCAGTGTTTTACCACCCTACCAGCAGAAAAGTTTTTTTCCCTGCATAAGTGAAATTTCCTGTATTTCAATCTGTTCTCATGGCCTCCTATCCTGTCACTGGATGCTGCTGAGTAGAGCCTGACTCCATCCTCTCCACGCCCTCCCAGCAGATACTCATACATATCAATGAGATCTTCCCTGAGCCTTCTCTTCTGCAGCCCAGTGGGCATACTGCAGTTACTGCCATAAAAGAAATGTGCTTCTGAAGTCTCATCCTTTATCAGGCAGGGAAGGACTTAAGTCCCTAAAGAAAGTTCTCCCTTCCTGTCATAGGAAGATAGGTTTGCAGCTGGGCTCATCCAGTCAAGTATTTAAACAGCTGAAGGCTGCATCTTTGATCAGTTGAAAGGAAACAGAGATATTTGTAAGGCTCTTTAAAAAACTTTTTTTTCTCTTTTCTGAGAAAGCCTCCTCCCAGAAGTTTGATAGGCCTGCAAGTTAGAGGAGGACAAAGCAAATCGGTAAAAGACTTGCAGACCCAATTCAAAGGCAGAGTTTAAGCCTGGGAAGGACACGTGGACTTTGCCTACATTTCTCTGGTAAATAATTGAGCTTCAGCTTTTTCTTGATAATTTTGTTCTTTAATATAAGAACTTTGAATTAAGTACCTGTTCAGGTACATTAGACTAGAGTAGACAACCCTGCAACACTAGATGGAAAACAGTTTTGGTGAGATGCCCCCCCCCTCCCCCCATTTTAATGTGTCTTTTTACATTTTGGGGTATTTGATCCCTTTTGAGCTTTGGGGTGTTGCTTATTAGGTGTTATTAACAATGCAAAGCCCTAATACAATTTGAACACCCTGACTGTTAGAGGGCATGGGACTTGTTTTTCTGTGCTCTTAGAGGTCAGCTAAGCTGCAAGTGGTGAGCACCTAGAGCACTGCCTATGCTGCAGCTGCTTTCCGTAAGCGTCAGCCTTATTGGGGCAATTACGTAAAACACCTGCATAAGCAAACAAAAAGGCAACTGGATACTTCAGCCTGGAAA
The DNA here is from genome assembly GCA_013400515.1 of Erpornis zantholeuca. Classification (NCBI taxonomy): domain Eukaryota; kingdom Metazoa; phylum Chordata; class Aves; order Passeriformes; family Timaliidae; genus Erpornis; species Erpornis zantholeuca. The sequence continues at coordinate 32,792 of VZTN01004933.1, read as the reverse complement.
AACTCATGATGCCTCAATGCTTATATTAAGAGTCAGCAGCAAGAAGAAAATCAATCTCCTGCCATTAGCAAACACCTACTCAGAGTTAAGAAATATTTTCTTCAAAAGTTTTTGGAACTTCTAAAATATCATGAAAATAAGGGAGCACAAAATACTCTTTCTAGCAAAACTCCTGTTTTGGGGTAGTCTGATCAGCTGTGTTCACTGTCTGAACAGTGGTGCTCACTGGCTGGAAGATCACATCTGAATTTAAATTTAAAAAAAACTTCAGACAATTGTTTGAGGAAAAAAAGGTCTTTGTGCCAAGATCCTGGACTCATGTTCTGCTGAGCAAATATTATTTGTTTTAGCTGCACTGGAAGTAATACTTGTGGTGGCCTTTTGAAACACAGTTATGTCAAGCATGCCTCTTCAGTTCTGGAGAAATGTTACTGCAAAGCAAGGCTTATGTTTTTCTTTCCAGACATGCACTCAGGTTATTTCAAATACAATTTGAGTTGCAAAATACTAAGGTATGGTAGGGTAAAGTGTAATTCCTGTAACTGAGTTCCTTTTCAGGTAAAGTTCAGAAATAACACCAAGGGAAGCAAATACGTGTGACCTAAAAAGCCTAACAGGACAGACCTGTAGACTGGGGATTAGACACAATAGTGTCTGCAGTATCAAATTCTATTTATTGCATCATTTCTTCTAAGCTGCTCCCATTTCTCAGACTGGCTTTGAAGAGGCACTGCTGAGTGCAGCACCTGTGCTGCTTCTGAGTGCTTCATCTGATAGGGCTTTTTGGGGAGGGTGCTATTTCTGCTCCAGGGGCTTGGCTTTTCAGTCAGCCATAGTGACTGTGGTGAAAGACTGAACATATGATGGGGCCTAATGGGCAAAAAGTCTTCTATTTTTTTAGTCTAGGTAGTAACTCTTGCTGTGAGTATCTCACAGTTTCCTCAGAGAACAGAGGAAAGAACAATTAGAATGTATGAATCTGTGAAAAGCCTGTCTGTGGGTTGCCAAGCTGGGGAAGCTGTCCTGGAGAAATCTGTGTCAATGGGATTGCTCAGTGTGAGGCCCTCTCTTGCAAGACTGCTAGGGATGCCATGCCACAAGCTGTGCCCACCAGGCCACCCCATGCCCATCAGGCCTTTCCCAGCCATTGCCTGCTGGGCAGCTGTCCTGAATCAAGCCAGCCTGCATAGGTGCCTGAATTGTGGGCCATGATATTTGGCCAGGGTAGGAAAGGTAATGAGTCACATCTATTGATAGCTTTTTGCAGCAGGATGTTTGATTAAAACAAACAGTAGCCTTAGGCTCACAAAATGAATAGCATAATCAGATGCTATTTGTTTTCGAGTATTGTGTGCCCTGAACAAAAAAATGTGTGTAAGATTAATCTGCATATTTAAATGAATGGCATTTTGGTACAGACTTAATGCTGGTGACTGGCACTGAAACTCCAATATTATTATTAATAGTGTCTTAGAAGCAAAGGCTGATGCTGAACAATCTGTCCTCGTACCAGAGGTAAAATGAAGTTTAATGTTGTAGAGTATCTGTGAACTAACTTACTTTGCATCGAGGTGATTGATGTAAAACACAGGAGTGATGTCCCAAAACACATCTCAGCCTGGGCTGTGCACAGTGTTGTGCTACCTGCTGAGTGAGGAAAGGGGCTTTGAATATTCTTTGAGAACTTTGTGCCTTGTGATATACTTGTGATAATCAAGTCATGTTTTGTGCTGCTGCATCTTTGCATTTAAAGTATCCTTATGAGAGGAAAAGAGCTTCCAGTAGTTCTTTGTTCCTGTCAGGAACAGAAATAGCTACAGCCCAGGTTCCTCCTGGGATGTGGCAATTGAGGTGAGGTACTGGGAACTGAGCACAGTCAATGAAACGAGAGGAAGGGTCCAACAAAGAGGAGTGAAGAGAATTCACAGCCCCTTTTGCTTAGATAACCACACCAGGTGACCAGACAGCTTTGTCTTCTGATTTTGTTATTTCTTTTCCTGTTACTTTTCTATTTCTGGCTATAAATATTCTAATGCTGCAAAAGTAGCTATCCTGAGTGCTACAGTGAGAACCTGACCTTGTCAAGCATTGCATATTCTAGACAGGAAAGAACAAGTATTTCCATTTTGCCTCCATTCTGTTAAATCTAAATGATTTTTCTACTTACCTTTCTCAGCCTCTCAGTGCGAAGTCAGGAAACATTTGAAGGAGCTGAAGGTGAAAGGTGGTAATCTGAAAAACCTTAGAGTTGCTTCTTTTTAGTGGGAAGAGCAGACAAAGTTCTGTGTCTTCATTACATTGCTATGATGAAGAAGCACTTCCAGGGAAGCAAGTCAGGGCCTGTCTGTTCAAACTGTTGCTGTGAATTAGAGGAGGTCACACAAGTTTCGTTTGCTGGTGTTTGCATCCCTGTGTGAGTGGATTTCATATGGCTGTCTCACCATGTTCCTCAGTTGCCTGTAAGGAAGAGCTCTTCCCTGTGTTAAGAGGTGAGAAAGACATTGAGAAATGTCACTTAGGTAAGAGGTTTATACTAAAGGTGCTCATTTGCTCATGCACAGAGGCAAGGATGAGATGAATATTCAGCCCTATGAGCCCTTTATGAAAATGCACAGTTCCAAAAGGCGAAACTCTAAGTTGGATCTTTGTTCTGGTTTTGGTGGGGTGGGGTTTTTTTAGTATCAAATCTTCCTGTGCTAACCACTGGATGTTTCCAGTGAGCAAGAAACCTGAATTTACCATACCAGTGAATATAATAGCAGTAACAGATGTTATCTTGAAATCCCAGAGACAACTTCAGCCTGCCTCTGAGGTCTCTGTGATTCCAGAATTATTTTATTTATGTAACTGTGATTCTAGAAGATATCCTAGTTGAAAGCATGTGTTGCTTGATCCTTTCTGGCAGCCCAGTGCCTGTAGCAGAGCTGTACCTACCAGAATAACTTTCTGTTGAAATCCCACCTCTCACATTTTGCAGAAGGAGTTGGGCATTGGCCACAGCTGGCTTTTGCAATGCTGGATGCCAGAACTTCAGCTGAGCTGGAGGCCCCAGCACTGCTCCTGCATGCCCTCGAACAGCAGGACACAGCTTTGGTGTTAGACAGGCTCAGCATGACCTGCTGCCCAGCCTGCAGGGACTGCTGTGCTGAAGCTGACACCAAAGATGGAGCTGAAGTCGAGAAGGAGATCACCCAGTAAAGCTTGTTAAAGGCAAATAGCTCATGCTGAGTGTTGGCAAAAGCAATGTCACAAATAGTGAAAAAGTGGCTATGGTGGTAAATGCTGACTTTCACACCCCTAATTAGCTGCTGTCAGAGCTGATTCAAGACAGTAATTCAGCCGTGCAGTGTTGGATCAGCCGGTGTGTGGGGGAAGAAGGAGACTCAAACCTCCACAGATGATTTCTAATGGATAGGAAAAAGTTGTGTAGAGCCCTCAGTGTTGTTTGTCTGCCATGTGTATTCCACCAGTGATGGAGGATAGCTGGGTTGGGAGCTAGGGCATTGTCAAGTGGGATTCTGTAAAGAAAAATATCCACTCTTCTCCTCAGGTGGGTGATAAACCCTGTGCCCTGACAGAGGATGCAGTGCACTGGAGAAATCATTTTGCATTTTTAAGATAAAACTTCTGATTTCTGTTTGGAAAAGTTTGAAAAACCTATCCTACAACTTTGGTGCTTATTAACCAACTGTCTCTTTAGCAGAATGTTCTGCTGATCCTCTGCTATAATCCAGAGCAATCTGAAACAACCATTAGTATGAAAACGTGTGTGAAACTGAGAGCTATTCTTAACCCACTGGGAACACTGAACATTTTCCAAGTCTGCATAAATACTAAGCACAAATCTAATTCAGTAGTGTGTTTCCTAAGACTTGTCCCAAATATGTCTATTGGAAAGGAACAGACACATCTAGTAAATGTAGACAAAGAGGTATGGGAACCAGCTGGAATATTTCTGTATTATTCTAAAAAAGCATGTGGCTTTTTTTTAGCCACCTGTTTTAAAGATATCTTGCTAGGAATGAATGAGTAAAGTTTGCTTCAGGAAGGGGACTGGATGGAATTTATGGGACAACAGACATGTCCAAATTACAGGAATGATTTGTCACCCTTGGAAGTTACTGCATGGGCACAGGAGAGGAGCAGAACACCTGAGAATTGCACAAATATGAACAAAACAAAGGGAGATTTAATCCGTGGGACTTTTTAAAAGGTCAAAATGCAGCATGATCTCAGGGAAGTTACTGGAAGAAAAACTGATAAAGTAAACAGCCAAAATGCAGGCTAGGACTACCAGTATGGAACTAATCTGCTCCACTTATTTATATTTCCACTCAGTGTTTGTATTGTAAAGAAATACTATTTGAAGACTGAGTACCACTCACGTTTCACTTTTGCTTGATAAGAACTTTTTTACCTAAAGAAAAATAGTCCTTGTTATGGCTTTGGCCCATGACTTTTTGTTAACTTTAGAATCTCAGCACAGGCAATGGTGGCAGGGACCCAGGGATCCCCGAGTCCAGCCCCTTGCTACAGCAGCCTGCCCAGGACTATGTTCAGTTGGATTTTGAATATCTTCAAAGGATGGAGGCTACAGCCTCTCTGGGCAACTTGTCCTAGTGCTTCCCCACCCCCAAAGTAAAAAAGTGGCATTTTTCTCCTCTTCCTTCTCCTGTGTCATCTTTTGTTTAAATGGAATTTCCCACGTTTCAGTCTGTGCCCATTTCCTTTTGTTCATTCTGGTTGCACTGAGAATTTGGCTCCATCTTTGCTTCCTCATATCACACTACCATTGTTACTTTCATTCAGTTCCACCTTCCAAACACAGGAGTTGACTTTTCTGTGCTTTGCTTATATGTTTTGCTAATACCAGAAATGTAATAATATAAGATGTCTCACCCATCTTGGCTTTTCAAAAAATTATGACAAATATCTGTGGTCTGACCCTGCTTACATTACATGCAAAGGGAATCTCAGAATGTCATTAGTGCCAAGTTAAAAGCTTTTAATATCCATGTGAGATGCACTGTCATCAGTATAAAATGCAAGTGTTAGAAAACTAAGCAAGACTTAAAACCTGAAAAGTATATTGACAAAAATAATTTGGCAAGGCTGGAGTCTTGCTTCTCTGATAGATTACCAGTGCACAACATGGGATTCAGTCATGATCCATTTCTCTGCTCATTACACCTAAATTAACAAGATTTTTGACTGCACAGGCTGCAGGACTAAAGGATGTCAAGTCAAAGGATGAAAAGATTTGCAGTATGTAATTCCAAATGCATCACCCAGACCAATAGCAGTTTAAAAGTTAAATGTTTTCCTGAACCCTCAATGCAAAACAATTTGCTAGATAAACATGTATCACCATACATGTGGTACAGCAATGTCTGAAGTTTTTGCCTAGAATACATCAGAAGAGTAAATTCTTTTTACAGTGCTCACCTACATGCCTCACACTGCCCTGGTGACTGATTTTGAATGTGTGGGTACCAGTTCTCTGATTTGAAAGAGCACACTGCAGCTTTGCTTGTTAGTGGTGCTCTTAGACATGGAGTGGTGGTAGGTGCCAGGAGATCTGTTAGCCATACACGTGGTTAAACTAACACAGCACTCTGGCCTGTGCTACCAGAGTCTCTGGAAACTACAAAAGGAGACATAAGAGGATGTAAGGGGAAAGGAGCAATCCAGTACACCCCACAGAACTCTAGTTCTATACGTTTCTTCTATACTACATCCACTTCAATGTCACTTTAATATAAACATTAACAAAATCCACTGACAGAGCAGGACTTGCTCAGGTATATGAAGCAGAAAACATTTAATGAGGAAACTGATGATATTAAAGTACATCATAAAACACAATTGTTGAGCTCCTAATTTAATGAAGCATTATACCCCACTGGAACAAGCAGTTTGTGCAATAGAATAGTTTAGGAAATAAGAGACCTATTTATATCTCCCAGGAGTTTAAAATGTTCTGGGAGTAAAAACAAAACAAAACAAAAAAAGCAAGGCCATAGTGATGTCAAGCTAACTGTCCAGGAGAGGAAAGATTTTGGATTTGCTAATTCATGATATACTTTGATCACATGGGGTTTTTCCTCCCTCTTCCCCCACCAGTTTCTGAGTCTCTCTATACAGGCACCAATAAGTGTTGCCAATAATGTAACAGAGTTCTACTCTGTACACGTGAGAGGGAAGCACACAGCCAGGCTCTGTGTCCCTGCTCAGTGTGTATGAAAGCAGATTCATAATTAATGCTGCTGCTGAATAAGTCCAGGCACCAGTGCATTGCAATGATTAATTTAACAAGGCCTACTTAGAAATGACACCACAAGTGATAGATAGCTAATGACAGGTTGTTTCACTCTTGTAAGTGCATATTAGCTGCTACTTTTAAGAAAGAACAAAGGACTGAAAGTCTGTTTTTCCTAGTCAGTCTGACAGATAAAATGGGAGGTTGCATATTTCTGACTTTTCCCACATAATTGCTCAGGTGTGTGTCAGCTGCTTGAAGCAGCTTTGACCTGCAAAGGAGAGGGTAACTGTTTCCCCCAATGCATGATCAGGACTCAGTATATGTATAATCCAGTATAATGAATGCTTATCCCTTTCATGAGCCCACAGTGGGTACAGATAGCACCCAGCCAGGCTCCCAGTTCCACCAGGCTTACTTGGTTTGTTTTGGAATTAACGATTGCTTCACACCTGGGACAGAGTTCCCAGCCTCCATGTACACCTGGACAAATGTTTTGAAGAACACTTTGCAACTGTAACTATGTCCCTGTCAGCCACTTAATGCCATGGGCTGCTGATGTTTCTTGGTGCAGCTTTGACTTACCAAACAGGTTCTTAAGGCAAGGTTGGCCAAACAGTTTGGTTCGTCAGCTCTGCAGTGAACATACTTCCCAGACAGCCTCAAAACAGATCACTGGACCTGTCATGAAAACAAATTAACTTGATAAAAAAATACTTTTAACCTGTAATTGAATGTTTTTCTCAGGGAAATTGCCAAATCCTCATTTCACATGAACAGATACGTGAGTCATTACAGTTGAGCATGTTTATTGTACATGGCAGTTCTTTTCAAAACACACATGTTTAAACAGATGGCTTATGTTGACTATTAATGCAGTTCCTGCAATTAAGTTCAGTCTGAACGAAGTCGACAGAGACTGACATTCTACTGACATCGAAGCTGTTGTATTGCATCTTCTCCCTATGAATGTTCAAATTTGGATCTCCTACTACAGCTTTACTGAAATGTCAACTATGATAAGTCACGATGCAACTGAAGAGGAGAGATAAGGTAGCTGGCGTCTTGCTAAATTACTTTTTGACAGGGATTTACTATTTACATATTCATGCTGTTACATTTCAATGGTGAAAATTCATGTTTGAGCAAATTACTATAAATAAACACGGCAGCAGGAAGAAGCATGTCCCTATGTCTCTATACATGTGGTAGGCTCAAACCACAGGCAAGTGAACTTGGCATACAGGGAACCCAAGTGCATGGTGGTGCTGTGCTCTGCTCACCATACTGCCCACAAATGCTCCTGTCAGGTTTATGGTCCTGCAGGCAAATGGCAGAAAATAGGAATGGCCACATACCTGGTGAAACTCAAAGCTCTTGTAGTGCAGTGCTGTGTTGAGACAGGATATTGCAGTAGTGACTGGCAGAGGAGGGTGAGAGCAGCTCAGGGGACACAGCCCAGACTACAGAGCTGAGGTTACTTTGGTGCTTTCTGATCTGCAGCCCATTTGTTGCATTTGAAAGTGCCAGACAGGTTTCTCCTCTAAGAATTTTTTGCAGAATTTTGAATTTATGTAAACATTCATTCCTGCAGCAAAGTGCTTCATACTTCAGCTGTACGCTATGTGAAAAAGTGTCTCCCCTTCTTCTGAACTAGCTACTATCTTCATTTGATGATCTGCAGGTCTTTCATTGGAAGAAACATGGAACAATTGTTCCCTACTCACTGTCCTTTGTCACCAATTATTTTATAAGTCCATTCTATCATCTGATGTGTTTTACAGCCTGAGGGATTCTATGCAGTTTTTATCACTTTCTCCTGTATTAACTCATTAGTATTTACTTACCTGTCTCAGTCATTTCCAGACACGTATCTGCAGCAGGTAATGTGTTAGCCCTGAAGCTGCATTTCTATGGCTAAAATTCAGCCAAGAGGGTATCCAGACCATTGTGATCCATTTAGAAGTTGTTGACTGTGGCTCCTGAAGTAACATACAAGAACAGGTGTAGCTTGGTTTAGTGAAGTAGAGTAACAGGAATATCTTAACAAGCATGTCATGTCTATTAGATAATCCTTACCTTTCCCTTTTTCTTTGGTACTCTCCTCAATTCCATCTTTACTACTTCTTCTGTAGTATTGTTCACTTTAGTTTAGTAGTGGGAAAACATACGTTTCACATATGTCTTTAGAAAGAGGTGTTTTCAAATCTCCTTTCATTATTCAGTAGCAACTTTGTAAACGTGCAGGGGGGCAGCATTCATACAGCACTGAGCTCTGCAGTAGTTATGCTGTTTTTCATATCTGCTCTAGCAGGGCCTGTGACACACATTCTTGAAAGACCTCCAAGTGTCACTGCGTGATGCTGGACAAGACTGAGGTTGAAGCAGAACAAGGTCCCTTCTATTTCCAAGCCTGGCACATGTCCAGCATTGCCCAGCAGTGAAACTGCCTCCATGCTGGAACTCCACCGTCTGTTGGAGCAGAGAGCTTGTTTTCTGTCACACTCTTGCAAATACCCAGGCAGCCACAGCCAACACTCTAATTGAGCCTGAACACCAAAACATGCAACCTAAACAACAAGAATTATCATTCTTCGAGTGGAATTCATTACTGGAATTAAAAAACCCCACCTTATTTCTGGGAAAGACTTATGAAAGCTCTCTGAGGAACAACATGAAGTGCTTAAATCTCTTCTGATTTTTTTAATTAGCTTTAACAAAATTTACAACACATGAAGAAGAGGGACAGCTACATATCTCATTACACAAATTCTGACCTTTCATTTCAGTGAATGTATTATAATAGAAATGAACTTTACAGAGTTATTATTTCAGCACTCTCAGATATTCTGTATTCTGTAAAAATCAAATAAACTCCCAAAAAACCCACACCACAACCAACCACCCCCCAAAACAACTTCAAAATCCCCCAGACTCCCCAAAAATCTAACCCAAACAGCACTTCACCTTAAAATCCTGAAAACACATATACCTTCTTTCACAAAGCCAGTGAAATATCCTGAAAATGGTAGATTTTCTCTCTAAAAAGCTATAGTTAGCATCTTAGCTGACCCAGAGCTCTAGGAAGGAAGTTTCAAACCCAAAGGAAGAACAGCCTGGATGTTTCTCCAGTAACATGTAACTACAGCAACCACGAGGCACAGCTATTTGTCTTTACAAAAAGAGAGGAGCAAAGTTGTGCCGTAGCTTGATTAAATATTTGTGAAGCTGATTTAACATCCTTTCACCAGGTGAACGTGTAATGCTCTAAATAGCTGTGTAAAAATAACCTATGAAAGCAAATTATTTTTATACTTTTTTTGAAAGATGGCTCCAGAGAAGTACAGGTAATGAACAGAAACATTGGGAAGCTGATTACAATTGTAGCTCATAAAGCTGGTTATTTAGGTTGCTTGATATTTTTCATCATTGGAGCTGGATTTCAGTCATAGGTAACTTTGTCAAATCACAAGTTTTTGGTCTCATGTTTTCTAGCCTGGATGTTAATCTCAGACTGTACTTCAGTGAGGAAATGATTTAATTTTTCTTGTTTCTGATCAAGCTGTGTGTACATAAACTCTAAAGAGTAATTAAGCCTGATTCAGCTCATGCACACAAACAGAGTCAGACTTTGCCCATCAAAGCTGCTCTAGGCCCAGCACAGAGCCTGTATTTTTTGTGCTTACATTGATCCTGTGCTAGAACATAATGGATGTATGATAAGCAGGAGGAGTGAAGACCAAGAGGTGGGAGGGGTCACCTCAGGGAGCTGGCAGGACATGGCAGCCCTCTGCAGGAGTGGGTAATGACTCTGGGAAGGCAGTGGTGGCTGAGGGGGGACCAGCCCAGCTGGCCAAGGGCTCAGCAGGAAAACAGCTCAGAGAACTGGGGCTCTGAGAAGACAAAAGAGGGAAGAGAATCAAACTAGCAGAAGAGGTAAACCAGTGGAGATTTGGGAGGGACTGTAGCTGCACAGGTCAAGGTAAGAAAATCAACAATAGCAGCAATTTCTCAAGCAGCAGAACCAGTTTTCTGGGATTGAGGATAAAATATCCCAGGTTAATAGAATTTCATTTTTTAATGTGTGTTTTCTGAAAGTTAAGTTTTGAAACAACCTATTTCAAAAGGATAGCATTAACACAATTGCTACCATCACAGGAAGCATCCAGATCATTGCTGGAGCAGCAGCTCCCCAAGTTATTTCTGAGGGATATTGGCAATGGGAAATTGTTGGTCAAAGGCCAGGGGATGATGGGGGAAGGCAGCCTGGGTAGTCACTTTGAGTCAGAGAAAATCTGATTAACCCTGTTAGCAATGAATGCCTGCAAGTTACATGCATTCATTGGAGAATTTCTGAAATCCAAATTATGGAACAAAGTGAAGGAAAAATGATCACCTTATGGCCACCCTATTTCTTGAATTTCCTTCCTACTGTGTCAAACAAATGATATAATTTTCCTGGTGCCTTATTTTCAGCTTCCTGTTTTTAAGCTTACTGGCATTTCCTGTGGTCCCAAAAAGGCAAAACTAATTTACTAAGAGATTATAGAGTATTTAGTTTGTGTTTGTTTAGGCAGACATTCAGATTGTGTCTGACATTAAAGACTAATCTCTATTTCCCTTTGGCTTGTGGATAAATGCAACAAACTTTCCACAGTCACACAGGTAAATAAGGATCTTTTCAGATAAAGCAAAACAATTAGAGTAATCCTCTTTGAAAAGTTGTATCATACTTCAAAACAGCAGCTTTCATTGTAACCTTGTGTCTGCTGAGCATCAGCAGGATTCCTGGTCTGTCCTTCCATGTTCTGTGCTGCCAACTATGAGGAATGGAGGTCTCTTTGGCAGTGGCTCTGAAAAACTGATAGGCCATCAAGCTTGGTACACAGAGAGAAGGAGATGTGAATGATCAGGTGTTTATTTTGTGGTTTGTGTTCATTTCGTGGTTTGGTTCTGCCCCCCAGCATTTGCTACAAGTAAACAGATTTTGTTTTTTCCATCTAGTGGCAGTGTGTCTGCATGTAACAAAGGATTAACAGGTTTTTCCCTTGCTTGTATGCAGAGTATGAAGCATCATTCAGGGAAAGATGTCTTGTGAGACATCCTGGCCATGCTGGCAGCTGTGGCATAGTGGAGGTGTCCTCTTTCTTCTCTGTCATTTGACTTTGGCAACTGAGTGTGTTGAAAGAGGTGGTGCAAGCAGGATACACACACCTTTAAGCTATAAAGCAATTATTTGTTGCCTTATGCACATAGTTGAGAGTGACAAGTTCCCAGGCTAAGAAGAGCTGGCAAGGACCTGACAGCGACAGGGGAAAACAGTGTTCCCTTGTTCCCTGGCACAGGCTCACCCCAGAGTTGCTGAGTTGCCATCCTTGAATCCGTGTTTTTGATTCAGGTCTTTATGCCTTTCCAGGGAGTGACATTCTCCATCTCAACAATCTTGCCTCTGTCTGTAAAGTTCTCTTTCTCATTTTTCCCAGCCCCAGCTGACATGCAGCTCACAATTTGATGGTTTTCTCAGAAGTCTGAGTGAGGATTATGATGCTGTGCCTCAAAACAGAGCCTCAGGTTACAGATGGCTGAAACAAAAGGAGGAGGGTAACAGAGGAGGTGCTGCCATGAACTCTACTATCTGTGGCTGTGTGCTGAGCAGGTTGGTTGGTCTGGGAAATCTGGCACACCCCTGCACTCTGTGCTGGCACACAGCTAAGAGCCCATACCTTGGATTTCTAATGCAAACTGAAAGTCCAGTACCATTTTGGAGCATCATTAGTGAAGGAAAGATTGAATTCTTTCAATTATCTAATATTGGGACAGCCCTATTTATCAGGATATAAAAGAACCACCCTGGTACTGGACTTTCAGTTTGCATTAGAAAAAGAGTTATTCATAAGTATCTTCCAGGAAAGTGCTGGTCCAGCATTCCTGATGGAGGAGAGAAGAGAAAATTTTCATGGCCTAGCACTGCAGCTTAGGGACAAATCTGAGCTCACAGTGAAGAAGAGCCAACCAATGTTATAAGCCTGTTAAGGATTGATGAGCATGTAATAAGTCTGTGCATAATATTTCAAACTCTAGTCTTATGTTATAAAAATTGATAAGTCTTGAGGTTTGTTTTTGTGTGTTTTTCTGTGTGTAATTTATTTTTGATTTCTTTTTTATTGCTAAGTATATGACAGCACTGAAATTCTATGAATTGAAATGCTGTGCCTGAAGTGAGGGCAGTTGAAGTAAAATCATCTGTCATAAAACCCAAATGGTGACCATGAAATCGTAACAGATGTGAGACTGAGAAACTCAAGCTGCCTGGACATATTGAGTAAATGCCATGCTGGGACACAAGGCAGGGTAATTGCTTGGTTCATCAAGCAGCCAGAGACCCACAGCATGAGAAATCAGTCTTGACATACTCCTAACCAGTGTGCAAGATTCATAACAGTGAATGAAGAGTTGTGATTTGCAGTAGAGACCATCATGTGCTCAAATACCAACCTTGGAGGAAGAAAAACATTCACTACAGTAACATATAAAAGAAGACAAATGAAGAGGCTTCTGAAAGGAGATTCAATTTAAGCTGTGCAGAGAGGATTTAAAGAATGCTTATCAAAGATGTATGCACCCCTGTCTAATGTGTTTTCAAAAAGACCAAATCACAAAGAAAGTGGGGTGGCTAAACAGGAATGGGAACTTTGTTAAAGTAAAGAAATGTCCTCAAAAAAAAAAAAAAAAATCAGATCCAAATCATAAAAATTGAGAAGACCTTAAGCTCTGGTTTCAGAATTAACTTCCCCAAAAAAGGAAGCCATAAGAACTAAGCTGTATTGCCATCATCCTTCAGCCATGCTCTTCTATTTTTCTCCTGTAAAATATGTTCACCTGTCCTCTGATCATGTTAGTACAGACATTTGAATTCATCTTTCTTGACAAGGGGCGACCTACTCTAAAGAAGGCTTTTGTTTTTAGAAGTCCTAACTTGTGTTTCATGAGAAACTTGCAAAGGGCTGTTAAATATGAAGACATAATCTAGTTCTGTGTGCTTTTTCATATTTTATTATTTTAAATGATAAGGGTAAGTATTAGCATCACAGAAGTACACCACATAGGCTCAACTACTATAAATTTAAAATGAGCAATATTATAATCAAACCAAAATGACAGTTCAGATTAGATCGTGTGTTCACTGCTTTATGAAGTCATAAAGCTAGTACAGAGTGTAATCACAGTGTGCCCAACAAAGAGAAGAATTGCTATTTGTTAATTTTGCATCAGGTGTTTGAAACAGAAGTTGTTTCCCTTTGGTAAAGACCTGTCTGTAACAGAGGAATTCAGCAACCTGGGATTGCCAGGGCTAGGGTTCACTGAACAAAGGGAATTGCCTATGAGAGAGGATAAAGCCTCTTTAGCCAGGCTCAAGGAACTACAGAAGTCTAAACAGGCCCTTTGCCATTTCCTGCTCCAGCACTTTCTCCTGACAATCTCATTGCAGTTGCAGAGCTATTGTTTACCCTCCTTCATTATTTGTTGCCTTTACCTATATGAGCACAAAGCCTGCCAAGGGTTTTGCATAAAGGTTCATCTCTGGACCAGCCTCAGGACTAACAACTGTAGGTCTATACAGCCAACTTTCAGATCACTCTGTTTTGATCTCAATTTAAACAACAGGATTATGAGCTGAAGTTTGCTTTTCAGCTAATTATGGAATGTCTCTACAAACCAGTACTGTACTGTCTGATCTCTGCAGCAGCTGACAGTCAAGTGAATTGTGCACTTTGGACACAATCTGTGGGACACAGTCCTCTTCAAGTGAAAATCTTAAAACTTATGTCCTCTTCAGAGCTGGTCCTCATCCCTCTATGCTACAAAGGAAAACCTCAGAAAGAATCCAACTATCTATTTTAGGTTAGGTTACTGGAAACATTCTTCTTTCTTTATTTTTAATTCCTCTGAGAACATGTAATAATTTATGTGCCAAATGTATTTTTCAAGATTATTCTTCTGTGTCCAGTGAAGTTTTTGAGTTCCTCTGTAATCTGAACACATTTTCTTTCAGAAAAAAAAATACAAATCTAAACGGCTGTAAATGTACCTTTCTAAGCTTCCATGTCTTGTCTTTACAATATGCAAATGGCTTGTATTTTGGAGTTTGGACTATGCAAATCCCAGTCTAACATTCTATGGTTACATATTCTTCATGCTTCTTACAAATTCAGTAAAAACTAGTGTAATACAAAACATTTGTAAGTGAAAAAATGTATTTCTATACAGCTTATTAGCATTAACTATTGAAGAGAAAAATCAGAAAAAACATCTTTTTCCAATCACAGCCTGAAAAACTCCTATATGATTGAACTGACTGATGCCTTTATTAATTATGATATGCTTTTATCCTTTCCTGACTACCCCGATTCCCAGAAATAGTGGTGCTTCTGCACACAGTTTAACTCCCTTGTAAACACACCCATCTGCTCAGTGTTTTCCTTCCTGCATAACTTTTACCTCAGTGGTAAAAGCAGCTGACTGAGGGCACTAGGCAAGAAATACATCTGTTCCTGCAGAGCACCTTGTTAAAATGGAATGGGAAATCAGGCGATGGTGATTCTCTCAGACGATGCCTACGTTGACAAATGCCAGCAAGAGTTCAAGGATGTGGGTGCCAGGACACTTCAGTGCCTGTACCTTAAATGCTTATGTGTCAAAGAACAGTGTCCATGCAGTTAACTCCTTTATGTGACTAGGATTTGGTACAATGTGTAAGGTAATAGGCAACTTGATGTGTGTCTGTAGCTCAGGATTACTGCTTCACATTCTTTAATGCATAAAGCAAGAGATTTGTCATTCCAATAATCTGATTTGCACAGACTCCTGCAGCAGAGCACGTGAGTGCCTATTTCAGGTACATGTTTATTATTTAACAGAGTACTTCTTTGTTATAGTCACACCAGAAAAAAAAGTACATATGGCCCACTGCTGTCAAAAATAAAGATACAGAAACATGGTAAGGAGAGGCTCCTAATTTATTTCTCATTTGCCAAGTACAACCTTTCACCTAAAAAAACCAATCACCTGTAGAAGGTAGTTGTTAAGCTGTTATTTTATTAGGTATTATTGAATAGCTTCCTCCTGATAAGGGACAGCTCACAATATGTACAGCAACTTAAAATCCAATTCGTATCCATAGGCTTTAGCCTTTCCAAGTCATGTATGCTGACTGTGCAGAGGGTTAATGTTTCGTGAGAAAGGCAAGCTTCTGAAAACAGGCTAATCTATAAATAGCTTCTTTATCGAATGTTGGCATTTAGGGCTGCGGAATATTCTGAAAATTAAGGGTTTGTGTTTTCCACCATTTTCTACAAATAGTTAACATATAGTCTAGGCCAGGTTGCCTTTATTGCTTCCTAAGCACCATGCAAGAGGCTGTGGGGACAATCCATTTTGTACCGAAGAGGTCACAAAGACTGGGATACAGCTAGAACTGTCCAAAAATCAACCTGAGTAGGATGTTGCTAAAGAATTTGATTCTTTGGCAAGTCTCCCTGTGTTTTTATGGAAAGCTTCTTATTCATAAAATATCAAGTGAAGGACAAGGAAAAGGAAGTGACACTGATTTGTAGGAGAGCTGTACCAAAGAAGGAGCCTTTCTGCTGCAAAGGTGACCATGACACTCCAGTGCCACTTTCTGATTTGGCACAGTTGTATTACAGCCTTGAAAAACATGGGTTTAGCACAATCTGAGCATCAAACTTGACATCTACAATGTTATGAACTATCACTGTTAAAGTTTCCAATGGAAGTGAAGTCAGGATTTCACTAGAGCAGTATCAATATTTACATGAATCTCCTGTTTGGGTGGTGGCAGTGTTGCACTGTCTCATTGCCTGTGGGGAAAAAAGTTGCAACTCTTGGCTACAGCTTTAAGTATCTGAATGTTAGAAAAAGCCAAAGAATACCAAAGTTTCAGAGAAGATTGGAAGACCAAATATAAGAGTGACATTTGAGGCAAACTTTTGCTCTTAGAATCTGGCTTGAGCTGCTTAGTGTCTCTTAGCAGTTGAGAAGAACTAAAGAATAAAAAATTTAAGGGCAGATATTTTGTGTTTAGGTTCAATTATGTTTTATGCTGTGACCTTCGAGTGCCTCACTTGTGGAATAAGTGATAACCTACTTACATTTGGCTACATACCTACTTCTTATGTGAGAATCCTGGTATAATAAATATCCAGATTATGCATATAAAACAATAAAGTTGGAATGGTAAGCGCACTTCCCTTCAATTGAAATACAATAAACTCTGAATTTAGATAAGCTTTAAAAATACCATTCAAAAGTTAGTTTGTCATATGAAAGTTAGTTTCAACAATTAAGTGGCAATATAAAGACCATCTTCTCCTGTAATGAGAGATTACAGTAACCCTCAGTCTTTGCAATCTTGCTGAGGTGGGTGGAAAGATGTATCCCCAAACGCAGCAACTTACCCCCTCTTGAGTGTGGCCTTGCAGGGTCTGGAGAATGTGTGATCCACTGGGGAGGAGCCTGCATGAGTTCAGCTTTGAATATCAGATTTTGCATCCCTTGAAGCACCCAGCCAGTGTACAAGAGGGTAAAGAAGAAAAAGAATATATTTGTATTAAAAAGCTGCTCAGAAGATTCTTTAATTCTCTCATTTATGATTTAATGGGTTTTGGTGGACGACTCTTCCGAATTCCAAATGAATGTGCAAAGAACTGAAAATTTTAGGGAGGGTGATGGCTTGGCTTTGGTTTAATAGATGTTTATGTGTACTTTCAAAATGAATAAATTCAAGTCCTTCTCCATGAATGATAATACACTTGTAATTTAAAACCTACTATGTTTGGTCCAGAATAGACCACTATTGGTTCCTTCCCCACTTAAAGGCAGCATATTCATTAAAATAAGCACATTTTTATTTCAACTGATTTTATACATAACTAGCAGCATTTTCATCTTCACAGCACATCACTGAAGCAAAAAGCTATGACTCTCAAAAATTCTGTCAAATAAAGCCCTCGTGAAAAATTAAGCTAGATCCTTCTTATGATAGAACTTAGCTGTTTTTTGAAGATTCCCTGGCTCAGGATAAAATACAGCAATGTAATTTATATTCCAAACCTCAGCTGGTATGCCATGCATGTGATCAATACTGATAGGACACACTAAGCCTCTCAGCTTAGAAATTTCATGCAGAAATGCAGATTCTATAATAAATCTCTTGGATGTAGATAAGGTGCAGTAGAAAAAGGAAATGATTCTTCAAACTCCCTTGAAAACCACCTGTCACAGTCCGATTGGCCATGGAGCTGTTCTCATCTGTGGATACAGCATTATTTCATACCATTAAATACCAGTACTATTTACACTTTGCTGTCCTTGTTTTTTCTAAGCACATGAAAGCTATAAAGATCTTTGGGTCCAGGCTTTTAAAAAAGGTCAGTGGGAATTCCACTTTTTAAAATCTGGATTTCTCTGAAAACTTGTTTATAGAAGTCAGTGAGGAGAATTTTATGCAGGGTTTGTCTTGGAGAATAATGGGAAAGGGTGCACATTTAGTTATTTATTTAGAAACAGATGTGGCATTTTTATAGGGGGAAAAATATAATCATTGTGTTAGGATTAAGGCAATATGTTTGGCTTAAATTTATTCTGAGAAACAGAACTGGGGTTTCTGCAGATGATTGAAGTTATTTTTATGAATAAGAGAGGCTTCTATTTGCATATCACTTAGTTCTTACATATTTGTGCCTGGCAAGTCTTTTATATTTTATTGTTTGATTACAGAGACAAGGAACACACTGAAATGGTATCACAGCTTTTTACAGATGTCCATTCTTCTCCACTGAGAAATAAGACTCTGCAGCTGTCACAAGAGAAAAGGGAAAGCAGATTGCTATGTGTTGGCATCTTCTTAGTGCATCAGACATCTTAATATATCTTAATCTGTTTGGTTTACTTACTGCTAATGAGATTAAGTATTGCAAAAATTTCCAAGAATTATCTTAATCATTAGCAGTTTTCTAAGTAATAGCAGTTGTTTTAACTATTTTTCTAGTAAAGTTCTTGTAATTTGGGTGTTTATTTTAGTATGTGACATAATTGTTTAAGCACCTTTTATTTTCACTTATTGTCTACAAGTGCATTCAGTGCAAATGAAATCTCCTGTGTATTATTTAGAAACAAGGTTAAAAACAGTACAAAATGAAGTTATTATGACAAATTTAAATAAAAAGATAAGTAATACTAACTCCATTATCAAATACTACTATTTTATAGCACCCTAAACTTTTCTTTTGAAAAGACAAAATGGCAAGATCATGAATATCGATCTTTTCCATCTGTTACATCCAAAAATATGTGCTTTAAGTATATAGTTACTTCTGCAACTGTAGCAATCCAAAATTGTGACTGAGGGAAATCCTCAGTAGCCTCATGAGAGTTGACAAGGAACTGGCTGCTCAGAGAGGCTATGGCATAACTGCTTTTTGGAGATTTTCAAAAGTTGTCCAAACGCTTTTGGCTTTTGGCTACCTGATCTAACTCACCACAGAGTTCTCTTATCTCTGTAGACTTTGTGATGAGAGTTGATGCAACATTACCTGGCTGATTTCCCAACTGCTAATAGGCATACATTCTGTTTAGTGAGGTACAGTGTATAAAATTTGCCATCTGTTCACTTGCCAACAGTCAGAGGGTAGGAGCTGAGATTTTATAATATTAATGCAGTAAAATAGGAGAAGAAAGCTTGCTATTGAGCTATCAACCCATGTACCTACCTCAGATTAGCATTAGAACTGCTGTGACTATTATTTATTTATGCATACAAGATTGTGTAACAGGCAACTCTAAACAAATATTTGTTGTTGCAGTTATACATAAAACTGAAGCTTTAACTGATACCTTCAATGCAGATTTCTTGTCTTTTTTTAGGCTTCATTTTTTTGGTAAAGGTTTCCCCGAGAAGTTCGATTGAATCTTGCCACATAAAATAGCAAACCCACACAAAGCTGAGTGTCACAATGTTGTGACACACAATTTTGTTGTGACACAAAATTTTTTTTTAGTAAATTGGTGCAGTGATGGAATCATCAGATCCTCTTGTTTAACAAAGTGCTGCAGTAATACAAAAGAAGGCTTTATACCAGCTAGAATATATTTTTGATGACTTTCAGCTGAATAAAACTAATTATTCAATTCATATTTATCAAGCCAATCATTAAGAAAAGGCAGTAGAATGCCTGGGGTTTTCCCCAGGGCAAATGAACATTATCTGTGTATTCAGTGAATGGTCAGCAAATACCAGTATTTCTGTTTGTCCTGGATCTGTTCTCCTAGATACAGAATTCATACGTCATCTAACTGTGGATGAGGGGGTTTTGGGGTTGTTTCCCTCCCCCCGACCCCATTTTGGACTGTTTACCTTTCTCATTGAGAACACAGGAGGAATGGCACCTACCAACAGACAGGGCAGCATTAATGTCATTTTTGAGTGGTATCCTATCTGCAAGGGAGGCTTGGACAGATTAACAAAGGATTGTTGGTAACCAAGGTGCAATAATATGTCTTTATTTTCAAGTAATATTGCAGTACTTAAACCACACCTATGGTTGATAAAATATCTATTAAATCTGCTCACAGGTTTCCCATTCTTAATTTAATTTAATTTTCCTTTTATTTTTAAAAATCTGTGTAGGATTTCCTGAAATGGGATATCTGACACAAATGTGCCTGGCTGGTGATCTTTTCCAGGTTAAATCACATTCTTTCAGGAGCAATTTTCGATCCACTCTGTCTTACGTTTGCTAGGAAAGCATGGAATTATTTACGTTAGAAAGGACCTTTAAGATTGAGTCAAACCTTTTGCCTTGCACTGCCCAGGCCACCACTAAACCCTGTCCTTAAGAGCCACATCCACAGGTCTTTTGAATACCCCCAGGGATGGACATTCCAACCCTTCCCTGAGCAGCCTATTCCAATGCTTGATAACCTTTTAGTGAAGAAATGTTTTCTAATATCCAACCTAAGCCTTTCCTGGGGCTACTTGAGGCCATTTCCTCAAACAAGATGATTTTATAAATTCACAGAGTTCTTTTGAGTTCTTTGAGTTCTTTAAATTCTTTAGAACAACACTTTAGTTATTCAGGATATTATTTAACCACACCAAAACTATTTTTTTTGTGGCTTTCAACACCCTTTATAGTTGTGATTAACTTTTCTTTGGGGTTTTTCTTCTGTGTGGAAATGATGAACATTATGAAAAATGAAGTAGGAAATGGATATATCGTCCTGGCTATATTGCATAATTGTTACAGAGAAAATTTACTACCATTGATTTAATTGTTATTAAATATACATACACTAAGTGCATGAACTGCCCCTGATTAACCAGTACTTTTTCTTAAGCTTTAGTTATTCAGCTGTGGTTTGTATATACAGAAATAAAAATATTTCAAAACTTCATTTTTAAAAAATACAAATGAAAATTCATTACCTAACAGAATGGCAGCAGGAGGTCTAGTCACAATTTCCTGACATATTTTCTTCCATTGTCTCTTCCCTATGATGGGAACAGCCAAGACTGTACAAAACAAGTAAAGAAATAAATTGAACATAAAGGTAGGCATATATATATATATGTGTGTGTATAGAGAGAGAGTAATGAGGTACAGGTGTGAAAAGGTGATAAAACCTTTTGTGCTGCTTGCATGCTCTGGACTGCACTCTGTGATTTACCACATATAGTTTGATAAACTGAAAATGCCTTTGACACATGCATTTGGATGAGGGTGAATGTCCACAATTCAAATAAAGTCAAAAGTGTTCTTAGCAGAGCTCTTTGGATTTACCTCAACTGCAGCAAGAGGGAGCCTGCAAGCCTGAAACACAGGCTGTAACAGAACCAGAGTGGTAACAATTGCTGATGGACCTTTCTTTTGTCAAACTTGAACCTTTTCCTTCATTTTTTACAAAACCACATCCTTGTGGTTTTGTAAAATCTTCTTGCACAATATATTTGAACGCTGTTTAAAGCATATTTGTCTCACTCCAATAGTATCCATATGGTGTTGATATATTTTCACATACTTTTGAGGTTGAATCCTATTGCTAATATTGATTTCTGCTCTCTGGAACACATTTTTAGACTGATTGTGCTATTTCAAGTAACCAAGTGGTGTGCTTCCATGAATAATTGAGCTCCTATGAGTTCAGAATGACTTTACAGAACCAGTTTGAGATTAGAGATTTAAACCCCAGAGATTTAAATATTTGATCCAGGGTTGACATTGCTACCTGCAGGTTCACCACACGGAATAGCATGTTCTTACCTACTTTCTCTGCAGTGCTATTAACTCTCAAAAATCTAGGGTTTGTTATTTTTTTCTCACTTGTGTTTGCTTCCTGTGAGCTTCCTGAACTGCTAGATTAACAGTTTAAATAGTTTAATTAATAATTTTAAAGTAATAAATAGTTTTTTTAGTCACTGTAAGCACAAGCCAGGTTCCGTCAGTCGCAGGTGAACTGACGTGAACAATTCACTCTGGGATAGCATCAGCACGGGCAGGGCCCCAATTGCGGTCCCGCGGCCCCACACGGGCGAACGGGCGGTACCCGAGCGGCTTTCGGCGGGAACCGCCTGAGGGGGAACTGGGGGCCGCCAGGCCGGGCGCCTTCCCCGTACCCCCGCCAGACTCCGGTCCAACACGCACGGCTCTCCGGGACTGCTGAGGAGCCGGGGCGCGATGCAGGTGACAGGACGGTGCCCGCGGGTGAGGAGCCGGGGCGCGGTGTTGGTGACGGGATGGTGCCCGCCGGTGAGGAGCCGGGGCGCGGTGCCGGTGACGGGACGGTGCCCGCGGGTGAGGAGCC
>VZTN01004930.1:933156-958553 GCA_013400515.1 Erpornis zantholeuca | reverse complement strand
GGAGAGGAGGTTGGGAGTGGGGGGGGGAGAAGAGACAGAGAAAGCAGCGTTAGAGTGACCCGGTGAGCGGCCCCGGCGGGCAGGGCCGGGGCTGAGGGGGCAGCGCGGCCCGCAGGTGTGGTGGCCTTTCCCCTCCCCTCCACACACCGAGCCGCCCCTCTCGCCTTCCCCCCGCGCTTTATCTCCTCCTTCTGCCAGGGAAGTGGAGCAACTCCACCTCGCGTGCAAAAAAAAAAAAAGAAAGAAAAAAATAAAATAAACCCACACACCCGAGCTCTGCAGGCGCCGCACGGCAGGAGCAAAGCCCTTGAGATTGTTAAAAACACCCCGCTAAATAATTCAAGTGACCTGAAATGCCTTTCTCTGGGGAAGAGGAGGGGAGGGCTGTGTTGGAGCCGCCAGGCTGGAAGCCTACAGAGAGTGCTTGGATATAGCTATTAAGCATGCAGTCGTGATGGCTAAAAGCCACGGGCTTTATATGTGTGTGTATATTTATATATATATATATATTTTTTTTTTTTTTTTTTTAATCATAGCTTTGGCAATTACTTCACAACCGGTAAATAGCAGGTCAGAGCGTAGGCCCGCAGCTGAAAAGCCAGCAGCCATGACCCGGTGAGACCACGGCCCTGGGTGCCGGCAGCCCAGGAGGAACCTCTAGGGAAGGGAAGTCCAGAGGAAAAAGGATGTGAGTTCCTGCAGTTCTTCAGACATCAAAAATTAAGCTTATCAAGGAGGGGAAAGGTGATTTATATTACTATTTTGCCTTAGCCGCACATATAGATATATCTGAAGTATGGAGAGACTTGCAAACAGCCATAAAGTACTTCAAAATCTGTGTATGTATATTTAGAAAATAACACCTCACCCGTCAGTGTTATGCAGCCATCTCTGGCATGGGGTGTAACAGCTGTTTAACATAGAATCTAGCATAGCAACACTACAGTATCAAGGAAGACAAGGGGGTGAGGACTGCCACACACAGTTAAAATAATATCACAAGTTTAGAGAGACAGCCGATATACAAACTGAAATGCTGTATACAGAAAGATTTCAGTCTCAAACTACTTAGAAACTCAGTTTTACCTTTTCTTGATGGAAATGGTTTCTCCAACATCCTCATGTTATTAAATTTGGCTGCATCTTAAATTATGGATTTGAACAGAAAATCTCCAATTACTAGATCTCTAATACTAATGGGTTAAAAGGCCCTTTGAGGGTTTCTGTCCAAATACTGGCCTAAACTCCTCTTCCTTTTACTGTGAATCATAGCCTGAAGTGAAACAGCGGCAGGGAATAATAGCAAACAGAAAGGAGAATTAGGTGGTGTGAAGCAGCCTTTTCCATTTTTAAATGTAATGTTTATGTTTGGAGCAGTAGAATACTTGAGAAGGGAACTGGGTTCCCTTCTCAAACAACTTCCAAGTTTCTTTCAAAACAAAGGCAGTGTTTTCCACTTAGGGATTCATTTGTTTAAAATCAGTTAGCAGTGACACCTTCTGTTGCTTTTGGGAAAATAGTTTCTCCAGGTATTGAATTCTGTCTTTTTCTCATTTTTTTAACATCCTATGTTATTTAACACGAATATTTATAGAAACATTCAATAATTGCAAAAGCTTCTGATACAGGAAGAAATATTAATTGTTCACTCCACTGGGACAGATATTTGGAAGGTTCATTGTAAGGCTCAGAGCTAGCACTGATATCCTTATGCAATATCAAGACTACTGATACTGCATGGTGATAACTTTTTGATTAAATATGGTATTGCAATGGTACCTAAATGAAGGGTAAACTAACATTTAAAACACCTGTTAAACTAACATTAAAAACACCTTACTTTTTCCACTTCTGCTGATGTTCTTTGCTGTATTTGCCTGTAGTTGTGCTCCTATTTTACTTCAGTGCATGTAATGCATACTAAATCTCTATGTAAAGACAACAACAAGTATACGAATACAACTGTGGAAACTAGTGGAATCAGGAAGACAGAATTGTATTATCAAATATCTTGAAGTGGAAAGAACTGCAGACTCACAAAAAGTTCTTCACAGCTCAATGGAAATTTTCCATTTATATTTGAAGGAGCGTTTATTCTTTGGGCAGTATGGTTTCGGTTGACTGTAACATGAGTTTCATTGGTCCTTTCCTTCAATTGAGTATCGAGGACCTCTGCATTTCTTACTACAAGAAATCCTGAATGTGTTCAGTTCCTTAAAGTACTTCTACACTCTGCTAACTTTAGCAGATTCTTTCCTCTTGCTTGATGACTGTGCTGTGCCTCATATGCAGTGAAATGTCCCAAGTGAACTCTGGAGGAAAAACAAACTCTTTAGCAGAATCAGCAGAATCAGAATGGTCTTGCAATTAGGTCAGTTCAATTTAGGAGTGATGTAGCTTTCCTTTATGACTTCATCTGTTTAGCACTATTGCTCTCATGTTCTAAAGCCCCAGTGATTTTAGAATAGTCACTTGTTACAAGTAACAGAATAAAATTAATGTTTTAATTAAAGGTCACAACTCATTATTCTTGAAAAGAGCTGTTAAAGAAATTATTTTAAGAAAAACAGAATTATTTGCAGAAAGATATTTCTCAGTGGTCTCAGCCTGCTCTAAAGGATTGCCCTTCTTAAACAAAATAATCTGAATGATTAGTATCTGGGGGGAATGATATCCTAACAGACATGATTTAATTCCTTTTGAATCTGAGGTAAAATTTGCACTGACTATAGTAGATGTCAGATTGTTCTCAAGTGGGCCAAAAGATCATTTATGTTTCCCAGCATCCTACAATCTAATTAGAAGACAAATCAGTCAGAACAAAGAAACAATGAGCCAAAGTTTGGCTCTATCAGTAAGCAGGAATGATATAATCCTTGCCTTATTAGTATCAATTCTTTTAATAGGAACTGTGACAGGTGAGGGATTTAAAAGAGTACCTAAAATAGCACATTTAGGCTGTGGTGCCATGTGCATTTCTGCGGGAGTACTAATGTTGGTTTAAGCAGCTCTACCTCAGCTAATTGTTCTCTTTCCTGCCCCACCCATTCTGTTGCGTTCATGCAGCTGTTTGTGCAGATGTGAGGCAGAAGATCAAGTTTAAAACCACTGTTTTCCCTCAATTATTTTTCAGCCAAATCAGCTCTCCAGTCTGATTTATCACAGAGCTGCACAAAAATCCATGTTGGGCTCTTGGAGTGGCTACACAAAATTGATACTTAATAGCCTTGAGCAGCTTAAACAGTGCTGGTGAAAAATTAGAAGATGCTGCCTAAAGCAGCATTTCACATATTTATGGGGAAACTGTCAGAAGTCACAGAAACATTTGAATTTTAAATAATAGGTGAAGAAAACCAGTTGAGGAAAGATAAAGGGCCTTGAATGGGAAAGAAATCAGTTTATGCTTGAGACTGTGGAACAGGCAGAGCCAGACAATGAAGGAAAGAGAAACAGAAGGTCCTCTTTTAAAAATGTATTATATTCCACTTTCTGAGAACTGAAGGAAATATTATACTACAAATAATTTTAAAAAAACCCAAAACCTTTCAAAATTTGAACAAAGTAAACAGCTAGCACGTCTATGGAGTTGTTAGTTACTATTCTGGAGAAAAGCCTGTACTTACATCTTCCAAAATTCAAAGGTAAATTCTATCTTTATATCTTCCCATCATAATGAGCTTTTTTGGATGTGCCTGCCATAAAACTGGAAGATTTACATGCTGAAAATTCCTTTGGTCTGAGGAGTTTCTACCCATTGTAGAGCTAGTCTAGGCAACTCTTCCCTTGCCCTGCAGCCTACAAGGCATTAAGGGTGGAAAGAAAATGGGTTTGGGAAATGGGTTGCTGGAAAGAAAATGGGTTTGTTTGTATTACTTTCTCACATTATTCCCAAACTGGTCTATCACACTCTTGAGGCTCATGTGAGTTTTCCTTAGTATATTCTGCTTAGACAGAATAGTTGCTGTGCTTCACTTACACTCTGTGTCTCAGCTGTCCCCAGGAGAAATTAGATGACGCCCTGAATCTAGGCCAGAAAGTGTGCACAAAATCTAATAAAGTTAATGAAAGTTAACTTGCACATGTCTGAGAACAGCAATTGTTCCTACCAGTTAGAGGCCATATCCTGCTATTGTTCCATATATCAAACCCCTATTGAGGTTTTTTCTAAAAAATCTTGTGCAAAAAATCATCTCCGGATATGATACCAGCCAGCAGACAAAAGGTCCTCACATGTTATTTTACTGGAATCCTGGCCCTGTTTCATATTTTGGACTATGTTATAATTTTACCTGCATACTGTGAATGCAATCTGTATTATTTTAAAATTAACACTGTTTTACAGGCATTTTTCACTCTAATTTGAATTTAGAGCTTGGTCCTGTTAAACGATCTGTGCATGGAGCTTGCATTGCAAAACTGGGCATTAGTTTGTTAAAAAAATACCACAACAAAACAAACAAACACCCCACTAAATAAACCCTCCAAAGGGAAACAAAAAATCACCATGCATTCTAAAATTTTGTCAAAGTAAGTAATGTAGGACTGAACAGTTTCTGAGGTAGAGATAAAGGCATTAAGTGTTTCAATGGAGTCAGAATAATTATTTAATTAAAAACATAAGGTTCAAATAAATTTGTATTTATTGTTTGTAATAAATAAATGAAAGGTGAGACTAGTAGTAGCTTTTTAATGGAATTCTTTTCAACTAATTCTGTGAGCTGCAATGTTCCTCGAATATTATGTTAATGCCGTAACCTATTCTTTTTGCATGTATTTTTCTATTGTACAGTGATAAAAGGAGAGGTAGCTTATGTTGCTGTATTCTCCATATAAATTCACCATGGCTTCATTGAGGTCAGTGGAGCTACAGTGATTTATGCTAGCTGATACATTAATAATAAGCCTTAGGATGTATTTTATGACATGGCTGTTTGTAGTTGGTCTCCTTCACCAAAAAAAAAAAATAGTTTGCCACTACTGTGGAGAACCATTTTCATTAATAGCATTTCTCACTTCTGAAGAGTCAGAGCTTTAAGAGTTTTAAGTTAGAACAATATAGGTGTGTGTTTATCTAGTGCAGTCATACAGACACCACTAATGAACCCCAGCAACAGTCAGATAGGATACAACAATTGAGGTGTATTAGGAAAAAAAGGTAGTCATTAATTTTCAAGTGTATGAGTGAATTAGGAAGATAGAATACATGGCGATGTTTTGCTAAGAATTAAAATCTTATTCCTAAGAGTTGCACTAAACCTTTAGCCATCCCAAGGGGCCAGCACTTGATTTTATATCTCATCTAAAAATACAAAAATGAAACTTTCATATAAATTTAGTTAATGCAAGGAGCAGTCATTTCAGAAGAGGTGAATGTTAACAATACTAATTGATTATTAACTATGTTAATTGATGAGAATGACAGAAATGCTCCCATGTAAGGAAGGCAACAGGCACAAATTTTGATCTTCATTTTGAGACTGTATTGAGCTTCCTTTTTCAGATGTTATTTAATTTTCTTGTGAAATGATTTGATTTCTTCTGGCTGCTGCTTTTTTTATCTTTTTGCACATGTTATCCAGCTTTTGGTGTTAAGGAATTTCACCTCCATTCTTCTAATGTCCAGTTCTTAGCTCAGGTTCATGCTCCCTTACTCTGGTATTTTACACTGCTAAGATAGCATTGAAGCTGTCATCTCTCTGTTCCTTTCAGAGAAATGAGATATACTGTTCTTTTCTCCAGAGACTGAAGAACTTTTTTCTCTAATCTTTGTGAGCAGTGAAAACTCAGTGAATCCTTCTGCTGCCCTTTACCATCCTCAGTTCTATAAAAGAATCTGTGAATCTTAAAATGGCCAAGGACTACTTCCACTGTTCCAGGTGGAAACATCTAGTCATTTGATATTGGATGGGTTTAGTAATATTATTTTAGCTAATATTTTAGCTATTGTTTTGAAAGAGTGTTCATTAGCTGCAGTAGACTATTGCAGCTTCTAAAAATATGCAAGCAGGGCACTCAAGTATTTTTCCATATTCAGTATTGTAATACATTGCTATTTATCAACTGTGTTTTTTCCTTTCTCCATAGAAGCATCAGCATTCTTTATATTCAATGTCTAAATTACTTAACTTTATATGTTCAAGTGCTTCTGCTCCGTACATGGCACCCTGATTGATATGTTGATCCTCCTTTCGGTGACTGGTTTGATAAAATCACTATTTATGTCACTTTATTGCACTTATCTCTTTTTCTGTGCAAAGTAAAAACTGACAAGTGCCAGTGTTTTGCCATAAAGGTACTGGTCCTTCAGCACTATCAACTGCTAAAATCACTAAATATATTGTCTTGAAAGAGCCTTGATATAAATAGATTGTTAGTTAATAGCAAGTGTTACCCTCTGTGGCAAAAAGCCAGCAGGGCTATGGAAAAAACCCTTGTAATTGCAGTTGTTCGTTTCCTCCCTGGCACTTTGTGAGGGCAGCCCCGGTGTGGCTGATGCTCACCCTCAGCCTCAGCCTCAGCCTCAGCCTCACCCTCACCCTCACCTGGATCTGCTTTCACATATTCAGTCCTGCAAATTCTTCTTTTCTTTCTAGTGGGTAGGAAAAGGCAAACAACTCATGAGCACCAAATCCTAACTCTTTCTTGAATCTTTATGGCTTTAGAGGAGAGAGCAATCCTGAACCCCAACTCCTGCAAGTTTCTGAATAAAATTGAATCTCTTGGAACTGGTAGTGCCTTACTTATTCATAGTTACATTTTCATTAGTGCTATTGCTTCCTTTCTGTGGAATTCATGTTCTCCAACGTATTTTCTCATGTACTTTCCATTGCAAAAGTCAGTTCTCCTTTCAGACGTGTATAAATCAAATTACTCCAGTGAGGTAAATAGAATTTCACTGTTACAGAATGATGAGTTCAAACATAGGCCTTTTAAACCTGTAGGTCTCCTTGTAAATTGATGAATGATTTTTCAGTTTCTAGGTCTCCTGTGCTATCCTCTGTTTTCAAGGAAAGTGATATTTTTATAGATCAACATCCATCCCCACAAAACTTTATGTCTTCCCATTTTTCTTATCTCCCACATTTGTATTCGCACTCTAGGGAAGGGCCTTCAGGCTGTCTGCTGGTGGTGATAATTTCTGTCATAGTTGTTTAATGTATAAAATAAACACATTGCATTAATTTTGAATAAAAGGCAGCTAATAAACATGCAAGCTTCAAAAGTGTTCCCTCTCTTGTGTACTCTTCCTTTCATTCACTAATTCTGACATTCCTTTTTTCACATTATCCATATAACTCAATCTGCCATTACAGGAAGTAAAAGTAGATGTTTTGTTTTTAACATGATCATTATTTAAATAAAGTAAAACATATTTTAGAGGACTAAAATAAATAGTATTTCTTCAACTATGGAAGATGTCACAGCATTCAGGAAGCACTGTTACTTATTATGTTTTCCTGCTGACCCTTATAAAAGGTGAATTTACAGTTTTTGACATCTGGAAATATCTGTGATCATCAAGACTTGTTACTGAACTTTGATTTGCATGTTTGTTTTTCTCAGTGGTTTCTTCATGGTTAATATTCTAATAATCTACTGACTGCCAGTGATTGCACAAGAATAACATTTTTTAATTTAAATACCATACATATGATTTGAGGAAATTATTATTTCCATTTTTAATACTAAAAACATATCCTTTTTACTTCAAATGAAAAAAAATAACATCTCTTCTTGTATATTTTAAAGCAAATCTATAAGTATATTGATCTAGAGGCTCCAATTATAAATGGGATTCTGGCTTTATTACCATCTCCCTTTAAACTGCATCTCAATAATAATTCATTTGTTTTGATTTGCATTTCTAAAGAGCATTTCAAGATTGGAAGTATCCTTGTGACACAGTTGTAGAGAATCCTAGCACAGCTTGTCAGATCTAAGGCACTGAAATATTTCAGGGCTATCTGTTCATGGGCTAGGTCCTTCCAGCTAACCCTCAGTTTAGCTTAGGGATATAGAAGAAATTTGAAAATAATTTAATTTAAAATCCTATGTGTTTAACTCTATTTAAAAAATCACATAAGGGTTTGAATTATCTGCTTTTCTATTGCCTTCTTTGTGTTTGTTTTCACAGGTCAAAGTCCTGCTGTCCAGTGTCATCACATTCAGATTCTGCCATGACCTGTAAGTCTCTCACCTCTAAATTTCTATTGCAATAGAACAGCTGCCTGCAAACTGTTGTGGAATACTGAAATATGTCTTTCACTGAACTATCATTTATATGTATTGGATATGGCTTGTCTTGTTAGATTAAATCCATGTAGTTCAAGCCTGTATGCTTATAATATGATGCATCTACTTTTTAAAATACTATCTTATGATAATCTCATTCATTGCATTTTAAATGGGAGACTCACAGCTTTTCAAGTCTACTTCTGTTTCTAGAGGTACCCTTACTCTAAAACTAGTGCTCTTTCTAGTTAAATCAGAACCGAAAGTTCTCAAAGAAAAATATTAAATTTGCCCTTTGATGAACAATTACGAAGCATTACATGTTCAGAGTAAAAAATGGATAACATTTCATTTTATGAGTCCACTAACTAATAGTGAATTAGAATAAAACTCCCATGGGAACACATTTGACATTCACATGAATAACAGATGAGTTCATTATGATCCTCTGCTTATAAAAGGAATGGCAAATGAATTCATAATTATTAAGCATTTAAAAATAACATTCCCCCAAAAGATAAAATTCTGCATTAAATACCCGGCTGTGGTTCAGCTGCAGGGCTTTAAAGAACCTGAAATGAAGTGGTACTACAAATGATTTGGTTATTTGCCACATTGTTTAACTACTTGGTAGGCAAAGTAATGAAGATTTGTATGCTAGTCAATGCCTTTGAATTAATTCTGAAATTTGGAGATTAATCTTGCTTCCAAAGCAGAGAATACAGATTAGATACATGGTGCATGAAAGGATTATGCTGCATCTATGTATAAAGAGGAGGATTGGAGCACATATGGCTACTGACATGTACTCATGTTATAAGTGCCTGTGGGCATCTCATTTGAAATATATATTAGAGTTGAATTTTGTAGGGTTTTCTTTGTTGATAGATATGTGGTTTTATATATGACAAATACCATTCAGGACAGTTATTTTGCTAGAAGTGACATTCTCAAGTACTTGCCAGGCTGTCACATTAGCATACAGCTCACAGCCAAGCAGGAGACAGCCCTTCCATGAATCGAACCTCTGCCCTGTGATGACACTAATAGCACAGGGTCCCAAAGGTTGCCTTATCTTCCAGGCAGAGAGGGAAATAAGAGATGCTGAGAACAAAGTCAAGAGAAAACATAGAGGACTTGCAGAGAAGGAGAAGGGGGATAAGTAAAATCCTGTTCTTTGTATTACCTGCACCAAGGGCATAAATAGAAAAGGGATGAGAAGTAGACCAAATTAAGACTGTTCTAAGTGCTGTCAGCACAAAAGTGATGCAAAATTCTCGTGTCCCCAAATTTTACATAGATCTAAATAGCATTGATGGAGTGAAGAAGATCATTATCTTTTATATAAATACTGACCCCATGGGTAGCCCTCCTTGTTTATCCAAGGAGTAGAGAAATAATGCCATATATGATATATTATCATTATTATAATGCTGTACTCCTTTTCCCAGTATAGAGGTAAGGAGATGTGTGAAAGACCTTGTGTACATGTAGATTTTAAAGTAACATTGCTCCTACATTTTTCCAAGCTCTCTTCTCCTTAGCAGCAGCCAATGTTCTAACACAGTTGTGGTGCCATTGACTGTGTTGTCATGCTGATCAGGAGGTAAAAAAAGCCACATCAAATGTGCTCATATTTTATTTCACTCAGAAGTCCGAAGCTGCAGTCTGCGATCAGGTGGACTCCATGAGAAACCAAGGCTGTGGGCTTGAGAAAAAGTGCTGTAAAACCAAAAAGTTCAGAGCAGGGAGGAAGTCGAGAGGGAAGGGTCTCTGAATTGTGGAGGGTGAGCGACATGCTGCACAGTCATGAAGACTAGAAATATATTAACCAAAACAGAATTCTGTAACATGATCATACACTTTTCTAGTCCAATTATTTAGTTGTTACTACTAGGGGAAAATTAATCAAAATATAAGAAAAGCCATTTGTACTATACAAAGCTTGTGGAAAAATGTGGGCAATTATTTGAGAAACTGTTAAATGACGATAAAATGATGTCTTTCTGCTTTGGAACAAGAATCACCAGATGAGCTTTAGAAATTGCATAGCTGCCAATGGAAGAATACTATTTATGCACTGCTGAATTACATCTCTCTTAATTTTAAAACACTTGGAGCTGTCTGATTTAACTTCTGGTTTGATCTGTGTGGGTAGAGTTTGGATGTATATCGACACAATAGGGTTGAGCTGACGCTTCAGAGGGAGGTGAGAAATACCCAACCTAAATCCCATAGATGAAAACTAAATGTGTATCAGAGAAACTAATTGTGCATCAGGGAAGCTCACTCCTTCCTGAGCCCTGTGAATTGCTGGGTGAAGCATGTGGTTTGATTACAATTATTGCCTTAATGCAGACCTTCAATTCTTATGGGCCCCATGAGGGCAATGCAGGAAACCTGTTCTGTGATGTATGAAGTGAGAGGCATGAACTCTTGTATTCATGCATTCACATCATATGTGATTCTACATTTCAAGGAATTGGGAGATAATTAAGGAGATAATAGCCATGCCTGCTGATTATGCTACATACAACTTTTTTCCTTGGAAGATAAATCCAAGGTAGGAGATTCATTTGACTTTTTTTTGTTTGGTGGGTTTGTTCTGGCTTTTCTACAAGCTGATACATTATGAATTTATTACTTATAAAACTTTTAAAATTTCTATTTTAAAACCTTTAACATCTGTCAGAAATATAGTTATTTGTTTATACAGCTTTAATATTATATCTGTGGTTGTCAATATTTGAGGTAATAATTTTATAAACAAGGGCAGAATAAGAGAAATGCTGTGCTAGTTCTCCAAATGATGACAAGGGAATATGTATGTAGTTTTCAGTTGTTAAAACCAGATGGCATTATCTTACTGTAACCACTTTAAAGATAAGACATCAGAAGACAGTTTGCTTTCAAAATGTTGGAAAGATCATTCAAGTGAATGTCACAGCATGACTTTTCCAACCAGATGCTACCTCACAAGGCCACTGCTGGTCATCATCCAACATCAGTGTGCAAAAAATCGGCATGAGATACCTTATCAGATAGGTTTCTGTTCATTACCAGCACGTTTGATTGCAAGTGAGTTATTCCAATATTTGCTTGTAATTTGCTTGGTGAAACAGGGTAGCCTGTTGCACCACCCTTCTGTGGAAAAAGGGAATTCACTCCACGAAGTTTATAGAAAGCTGTAAATTAGACACTTCTTTCAACATCAGAGAACTGTGGTCACTAGGATTCCTTTTGGAAAATTACGAAAGGAAAAGTGGTAGAAAGAATTGGTGCTTGAAATGGGTGAATCTTGACTAAGAGAATCAGAGGAACTGTCATCGCTGAGAAGAAAGGGCAAATCCATACAAGATTATTTTTTTAAAGAAACAAGTACAGTTGTGGGGAGATATGAATAATTTATAAAGATTAAAGTCTAGTCTTCAGAATGTACTTACAATAAGAGAAGTCTAAATCTGAATCACCTCAATTTGTGGTATGGTATCTTGGAGCAGATAGCAAAACATGCTTGTTCTAAATCTTATGAAACAATAATTATAGTGAGTAAATGCAATTGGCAGTGATTGAAATATGAATAACACACTGCATTTCAAACATTTATTTAAAGTGACTTCAGCCTATTATTCTACTGCTAGAGACAAACTTCTTTTAAATTGCATTTGTCTACTGACGAAATGTTCTGATAGTATGGTACCCAAATTAGCTGTAATTGCTAATAATTTATTCACCAGAAGATTTGCTATTATCAGCTTTGTTTATGTCAGATGGAGATTAAAAAATAGTTCTCTTTCTTGCAAACTGCGGTGCAAATTTCATCTGCTTTATTAGATGTCATTATCTCACAGGAATGATATGAGATTCTTCTCATAAAAGAAAAAATAGATAACCAAATATAATATAGGATTTGTATGAGTTTTAGGGTTTTAGTTGACAGAATCTTATTTATATGTATTATATCTGTAATATGCTATAAGCTTCCTGTTCTATGTCCAAGTAATGTTGCTGTAAGCATTCATGCCAAGAAAGGAATAAAACTTGTGAGTGTAATATATACATATACTGCATACTTGGCAGAAAACATGTAATGAATTTTAAAATTTATTTTTAATTTTACGTTACCCTATGCAGTGTTTTTTGCTGCTGTGCTTCAAAATGTCAAGAACTCAGAGACAGGTTTATTAGAAAATCATATATATCCACTGCATCTCTACACTGTATTAAATAATGTAAAATTACTTCTTAGCTCTTGTGAAGATGTGCTGCTCGAAATGTTAAAGAGATTGAAGTATGCAAGTAGCTCTAAACTATTCCTTTTAGCTAGTATTTTGATAATTATCTTTTTCTTTATAACATATTGCACTGGTCCTCAGTTTTACTTTCAAAGGGTGGGAGGCGGGTGTCTCTTAAAACGTGGTATTTCTACTTAGAAAAATTAAAAGAAGAAAAAAGATAAACAGCTGTACATCATAAAGTTCAAGTTACTTGCTGGCCTCTGGATGGAACTCCTTCCTTGTCCACAGCATTGTCCTTTTTCAGTGCTAGGAAATTACAATACACTACTCGTAGCCAACAGAAAAGATACAGAGAATCCAATTAGTTTCTTTCCCTCTGTAATCTAGGGGTTACATTCACTAGATGATTAAAATTCAGCTAGATACATCATTACATTTATTAACATACAAATTCATTTACATTTCTTATTTATGACCTTGCACATCACTTCTTGTTCACCAGGGGTACAGGAAAATGTACTTTTATGGTAGTTTATAATGAATTTGTTCTTGCTTGCAAGCACTGGAAATGTGGCACAATGTTTTAATTTCAAACACTGAAAGAGAATTTTAAAATCCAAGTAATGTATTTATTATAGCAGGCTGCCTGGAAACATTTACTCTAATTTTTTATTCTAAAAACTAGAATTTATTTGTTCAAGCTTTTTACTAATTTTTCTTCCCTACACATGAAAATTAAATGCAGAGATTTAATGTTTTCGATCATGTGCTTTCAGGCAACTGCATACATGCATCTACATGTTAAAAACTCAGTGAGGATACTGCCTTTTTCAGAGAAAAAAATCTTGAGGAAATAGACATTTCTCTTCTCTTCATTTCTCAACGGTAATTTCACCGTTGTGGGGCTTTGTTTTCCTAATGATACTCTGCAGGGATACTTGGTTGGGGTTTTATGCAAGGGTTTCTGAAATCTGTGGAAAGGTCATGCAGTTTGGATTGAGGTGTCAGGCATGGCAGAATATATTCACTCCCGTGTCAGAGCCAGACCAAAAACGGAAGGAGAAGGATCCCAGGTGTCCATGGTTCAAATAACCTCCTCTCAGCACAGATTAGAGATGTTTAGAGGCAGTATGTGACTGAAGAATGGGGCATGGGATCCGTCATAACCATCCCATTTTCCCCTCATTAGTATACCGGGACATAAGTGGAGCGGTAGATGCAGGAGCCAAACTCAGCAGTGTCCAGAATTCCCGTGGCAATCTGCGAGTGCAGTCTGTTTGGCACTGCCCAGTGCTGCACAGTGGGTCCATGTGGCTCCTACCTGAGCAGAGAGCAGGCTCCGGGAGCTTGGCCGGGGAAATCCTTCCCTCAGAGCCCCACCAAGGGCTCGCAAGGGCAGAGCTCCGCCTGCTGCTAAGCTGCCTTTATGTTCAAACCCTGTAGAGTCTGGTACAGACCAGTGCTGCATGGCTGTGCTTGTGCAGGCTTTGCTGCATAACTTCTAGTTGACTGGAGAGATAAAAATAATCCCTGACATAAATCAACTTCATTCTGCCTCAGGACATAATTTAAATACCTTCTCCTGGGTGTTCTTCCCTTTTTATAAAAGCGGCAAGTTCACTTTCCAGCCTTCACACTCTAATTCTAGAAAACATTTTACGAGGGACTGCCACAGGGAAGGTAGAGCTATTGCTGCATGAGGATACAAGGAATATTAGCTAGGGACACAGTGGTGGGAAATGGAAAGTTATTTTAGAAAGTCTCTTGAGTATTTCCTTTCCCAAGATTGTAGGGCCAAAATGTTGCTTGAATTTATGAATAGAGGTGGGCAAAAGTGTTGAATGATTTTTAAATTCTTAGAATAATAGAGGGACCATTCTTGAGATTAGGTTGAAATAAAATAGTTTCAACCAAAATAATAGGAAAAATATGAAACGTTTTCTTAGTTTTTAAAGGAAATATCTTAATAGCCTGAAAATGAGATTTTTCATCTTTTGAAACTGAAATACCATTTTCCACTTCCAAGTTAATATAAATAAAAAAGTAAAATATGTGGTTTTTTAAAAAGTCACAAAACATTTTAATTAGATGTAATGTTTCAGGTTTATCCCAAATGGAAAGTACTGGGATTTTATTTTGTAAAAAAATAGTAGTGTAGGTTCTGTATGAACTGAGGTTTGTGCTTCCTTCTTTCTGATATTTTAATTTTGTTATTGAAGTGGAGGAAACTTCACTTGCTCAGTTCTGGTTATGAAAGCTTCACGAGACACTATGCTGGGAGTTTTCAGGTGACCTGTGTGTTCTCAGGTGACTGTTAGTGTGTAATGGTGTAGCTCCTCCCTGTACTGTACCAGTGCTAGACCTTGAGCCTTGCTGCATGCTCTGCCTGTGCTGTACTCTGATTCTTTGGGACAGAAATATAGTTGGTAGGGATTTTTGATTTCAGCAGGCTGTTCATGAGAAGCAGGATCTCTTAATTCTAATGGGATTGTGGGATACATGCATGAGGTATCATTAACTCAGCATACACTGAGTAAAAGAGACCTTATTGGTCACAGATCTTTCCCTTCTACTTTGTGGTCTTATTCTTTTGTTTCACATTCTTTGTTCTCTTGTCAGCCATCAGTGCATTTCAAATAGATATGGAGTTCAAAATTTTCATCTAAAGTTGCAGAGCAGGTGGTGAGAACTCCAGATGCCCTATCAGACTCTCATTTTCTCAGGCTGATCTGGGCAATTCAAAGGTAGAATCTTCTGATCTGTGTCTCTTCTTCCATTGACCCTATATGCCTGGCAGGTGAATGCTTAGGGATTTCAGAAGGTATTTTGGTCAGTCATCATTGTCAGTCTAACACTGTCAACCTTTGGAAGCTCAGAAAGCTGCTACAGCCTCTCCAAGAAAGGCTTACCACGCCTTTCCTAGGAAAAGTAAAGCAGGTGATGAAATCGAGTGCTATGTGTCCTGAGCATGTATATGAGTACAGATTGGGAGTAGGATTCCTGTGTTTCATTGGTAGTTCTTTGGACATTGTTTGGTTTTTGTTTTGTTTTGTTTTTAATATCTTTTAAAGAGAAGTTACTAGGGTTGGTCTGGTGGCTAAAATCTTCAGCATAGAGGTGACATTATGGACAGCAAAAAACTTTTACTAAGAGAGAACTTCTGTAGTCAAAACAGTTTGCAATCTGAAGAAACAAAAGTGAGCAAAAAGAGAGAGGAAAGGAAGTGCTGTCAGTGAAGTTTTACAGATGGAGAAGGGGACAAGCCTTGATTCAGAAAAGTATGGAGGCAGATCCTGATTTTTAGTGTTACCAAATGTGTACATTTCAACATACTCTGTTTGATCCTGGCAGTGCTTTATGCCTACGCATTTCTAATTTTAACTGTTCTGATTTTTTTTTTTTACTATCAAAGAGAGGGGCTTTTATAGTTTCTTTTCAAACTGATTTTTTATCAGCAGAGCATCCCTGTTCTCAGCACAGATTTTCAGTATATTTTCAGATTTTCAGCAGTTTTTGTATAGGTATGTGGGTTTCCCTCCACCCCTCCAAATTTTACCGCAACTGCAGGCATCCAGCAGAGAGAGAAGCAGGAAAGGACAGATTTACATACATTGACTGGCTGTGCTGGCTTTTCAATACAAAATAACAGGGTTCTTGTACGGCATCAAAGTAAGTGTCTTAGCCTGGAAGGGATATTTCATTGACATTGAACAGAAAACATAAGCACAGCATAATGGATCCTAAAATTGGCTGGACTGCTCCTGGATTCCTGTGTTGTTCAGTATCCATATAAAAATCCCCGTGCACAGCGTAAGCAGACTAATGAGGTGAGACCTTTTCTTAGCAGTATAATCTTTAAGACGAGTTCTAGCAGTCCAGCAGGAAATCAGAAAAATGTTACATTCAAGTTATTTGTCTTTGTCCAGGAATAGTTTGAATTGAATGATACAGCACGTGAAGAGGTTTATTCCTCACATATGGCTTGACACACTCTAGTGGCAAAAGCTCGCAGTGCCATTCAGGCAATGGAGCCCAGTTCATTTCTTTCCTTTTTGATGTGAAGCAATAGTTACCCTGGATGAAAATTTAGTTGATCAATATGGAAAGTGATCTAGCAGCTCAGAAACTGCTGTTCAAGTCTTGTGCTTTTATAAAACTCATATTTCTCTTTTATATTTTAGTATACAAAATACTGAATCTGTAATTTTGCTTGCTTGACATTTGTACAGAGTTTTGAGCAACACACCCTGACCTGAGTCATTGACGCATGGCCATGATTTTTATGCAATATATGGAAGTCAATAAACAACACCTATCCACAAGTCCTCAATGCTTATCCTTTAATGGTAATGGATAGAGATCTTGGCCAACCTCATCTTTTAACCAACCATCATTAAATAGTAAATCAATAACCACATTAAAAAATGTATTTATAGATAAGCTTTAAAACCAGTGGTTTTGCTGATTGAACTTATCATAAATGATGCACTGTTTTGTCTTCTGAGAAGACGTAATGGACCACTTGACTGCCTCAGTCCTCTCTTCATTTTTCCCTTCAGAGCTGTGCTGTGGCAAAATCCCTCTGGTAATACAGCAAAGAATCTAAAGATATACTTTATCATCACCGTCCAACTTATGGTTAAGTGTTTTCTCCAGAATCAAGAATTTTCTGTGGCAATACTTTTGGTCTGACTGTGGGCTAATACTGATCCTCTGGCCTCATTGCTGATACCATTTGAGCTGCAGATGGCTGGAGTATCTCTCTGTGTTTTACTGCAATTTACACGTGACTCATGTATTTCACTTAGCACAACTCAAAATTTCCCTTCCTCAGGAAGATTTGATGTTTTGAAACTCTCAAATGGCTGTGCCACAATGAAAACAAAAATCCAATTTACCACAAAATAAAAGAGTAGAAGCATCTCTTTCTGGTTTAATGTTTGAATTTATTATTGTTGCTTAAAAATACAAGCAGATTATATGTATCTAAGGCTCTGCTTGTTAATTATTTCTCGTTCTTCTCTCTTTCAATGATTCCTTCTAGTCTTTCCTCCTTGAGTGTTGCTTTCTGGTTATCTGGACATAAAAGAGCCACACAGATATTTTAGACTGGTTCTTGCTGCTGTGCCTCTGAAGTTTTTAAATTTTTTCTTAATAAATTTTCTCTTTATATGGGAAAGTTACTCCAATAAGAGTAAATCTAAATGTACTGTCTAAATTAAGACCCTTACCTGAAAATATGCCTTTCCCCAACTCTCTGGAGGTTCTTGCTTTGGATTTAAAAGGACAGTGCAACTCAATCATAAATATTGGAAAGATGCTGATTAAAAATTAGAGCAGGAGTGAACAAGTAAATCTGTCATTGAAATCAACAGGAACACTGCCAATTTACACCGGGAATTAATTAGACCTTGGGGTTTTTGCATCCTCGTTTGACCTGTTGTCCTAAAATAGCATTGTCAGGCTAGATCTATCATAAATTTGTAGTTATGTCATAATAATTATGTCATCATTAGTGATTAGATCAGCTTTAGAGTTTTTTTATTCCTTGTCCTTTTGCCAAGTTCCATGAGGACACAAACTATGAATTAGGTTGGAGCTCTGAATTTTTTTCTTATGGAATGGACAAGGTACTTCCAAGACCAGGGACCTGTTGTGCATTCTAACATATCTACATGCAGCCTTATTTGGGCAATACATTATTTTTTCTCACTATTCTGCTGTGATATAATTAGCAATTGTATGACATTTACCATTCTTTGGTAGCTGTGCTATCACGAGATCCATGCTCCTGGTTAGCACAGCAGAAAGGGACTAACTTTGGGAACAACTCATTGCTTGCTTAGTACAGCAACACTGGTCAGCACATGTCTCGTGTATCCCAGCATTATAAGTATT
The DNA here is from genome assembly GCA_013400515.1 of Erpornis zantholeuca. NCBI lineage: Eukaryota > Metazoa > Chordata > Aves > Passeriformes > Timaliidae > Erpornis > Erpornis zantholeuca. Next base: position 940,185 of record VZTN01004930.1, on the reverse strand, counting down.
CCTTTATATTAAGGTCCATTATTGATCTGGACCCTAATCCAAGCAAAGAATTAACCAAGTAATAAGAAAAAATAAGACAGCAATGGGTGAGTGAGCATCCAAGAACACCACCTTGAAAGATTCAGTTGCTTGTATCTAATGAGGCATCAGTTGTTTGCTGGATATGTGGGCTTTGTAAAGCTGCAGCATCCACTGAAGAAATCGGTGGTGAACTATTCAACTTTTGATAATTAATGTGCTTGCTTTGTCCATCTTTGCATTTTAAACTAATGTCAGATGACTCTGTAATTTATTTTTGCATCTTTAGGCTCCTGTTACAAATAAATGAACATTTGAGTACTGCGTGTCAATGCCTTAAAGTCGCCTCAGGGGCTGCCTTGATGGAGGGATTTTTTCTCTCCCTAAGACACAAAGGGTTAGATTTACAGCAGAGAAGTTACATTCTAGAGAAGATTTGATTAGTTTCAATGGACAACAGGAAAAAAATTAACTGAGTGTATAACTAACTTGCTTAGCTTTGGGCAAGTCATCTTAGCCACGAGGAGGATTTATATCCTCTGGTGCAGTCAAATGAATAGGACTCTCTTGTGCTCAGAGCCAGTTTAGATTCTAAAATAATACAGTTCCTTCACTGACAGTGTAATAATCGAGATTGGTTGACAGATTCTTCCATCTGTTATGCCCAGACCATACCTTGCAGTGTGGATTTTAATAACTACATAATCTGTTAATCTTTGCATGCTGCAAAATTAAGCTTCCTTCTTTCTTCTCTCTCCCCTGGACAGTAAAGAGATTTATAAAAAACATCAGATAAAGGTATTTTGGGCTGTGAGATGACAAGCCATCTTATGTGGCTGTGGTTCTATTCTTTTAGCTCAAGGTACTAATCCTAGGAGGTTTTAATTTGGAAGTGTTAAATAGATCTTCTTTCTGTTTTTTTAAACACTTTGGTTGCCTTTAAGAAAAAGGCAAGTTTGTGTTAAAATTCAGGAAATATACTATAAAAGTGCAGAAGGGTATCCAGTGTATTTCAATTTAAAAATTCTGTGAGGTGACTCATTTATTTGCCCCATGACTCTGCAAAGTCACTAGACAGACAAATGCATTATGCAGATAGAGCTGGAGACAGAGGTTATGTGATGCCCAAGGCCATGCAGTGAGTCAAAGCTGAGCCAGGGCAGAGTTCCCATTTTAGTGTGCCTATTAATAACACCAGCACAGACAAACTACATGAAAGAACTAAATTTGGGGGACATGTGATGTCAGCATGCTCTGCAACACTGAGATATTGTTTGTTTCCATCTAACTCTACAATGGTGAAATTATTAGACATAAATATGACTGGATCAATATCTTATCTGAAGGCTTTCTCATGTGTAAGGAAAATAACCTCTTTCCTTCTTCCTGACTAAGACATTTTGTTTTTTATTTGCCAAACATAAAAATGATTTGTTTGTCTGAAAATTTTGAGTACTGACAGGTTAATACTGGGTCTGGCATCAAAAAAGACAGTCATAGCATAAAAGATTTAGGGATAAATGTGGACCAGTGTTAATGAGAGCTAAATTTTGCTTGCATTTGCTATCCTTGTTAAAAGTGGTATTTACATTTAGTAGACCATTCCTGCATTGATATATTATATTCTTTGAGTTTGTATATTTTGTCTAGCATTAGATAAAGTTAGTGACTTCAGTTTACTAAAAGGACATGGCAGAGGAAAAGATGTTGCATAATGAGAAATTGGAGTTAGGAGCTGCTATATATCATTAGTACCTGTCAGTGACTTGCCTTAGTGACTTGAGCTTGGACTTCCAAGTATAAATATAACTTTTAGGTGCCTTTGCTAGTGGTTCTATTTCTTATGATTGCTAGCTTGATCATTATGTGTAGTAAAACAAAAGTCAGTCAAGAATCATCAAGATTATAGAAATGTCCATGAGAAGTGACTAAAGAAGAGTTGACATGTTAGATGGGGACAGTTAAGGAATCCATTGCAGCTATATATAATTGGAGCCAATGTCTAGAAATGCCAAAAGATGGTATCAGGGATTACATTTAACTTGAAGCCTACAAAGCATTATCATGGAAATTCATGAAACATTAATGACAGTGGTCAGGTCAACTTGGTTTTTGAGCAATAGAGGAAAAGCTTAACATGAAAATAACTTTTTGGTTCTTATTTATACTTAAAATACATACAAAATACCCTAATCTATGCAGCCTCATAACAGATTTCCAAGATTCTTCAAATTTCAACAAGAACCAAGATTTCTCTATTCATTCATCTTTAACTCAAGGTGCTAGTTTTATTTCTGTATTTGAAGAGGCTGATGTTACTGCATTTGTTATCTTAACCTTTGTACAGTGATGTCAAAAGGAGCAACAATTCTAAAGTAAGTTATAGCACCTATCCATTCGTAACACCCAGAGACTGATTCATATCTCACTTAAATTAAGATGTGTGACAGTGACTTAGAAACAGTCCTGGAGCAATTATAATGTTGCAGCAACTTGCAAAAACAGGCAATGCTTTTGGTAATTGATCATTCTTTATCATAAAAAGCTGATAATTAGGTTTCTTGCTCCCATCTCACTGCTTCAATATATTCTCCCAATTCTAATTGCTGTGTTTGACTTCTATCTGTTTGTTCTTGGGCCAACATTGTCACATATCTTAAATAATTAATTTCTGTGATGATATCTTTACCAATAGCCTTCATACTCTTGCCTCATTGTTACAATATACATTGATCTTTCTGTGTTTTGAGTGACAAAAGCTATATAATATTTCAAATAGGGACTCACCCATACTTATAGGATGCCATGAATGCTGTACTGTCTCTAGTATCTTTATATTTAGTGGTGTATTGTGATATGTTTTGGTCTTTTTCTCAGCTCTTTTACACTCAGAATGTTGGGTGGAAGCAGCTGCATTTTTGTTTCTCTACCTGTCTCTTTGCACACTCCTCCAGGATGTCTGTTATCTCTCCATTACTCTGGTGCTTCCACTCTGCTGTCCACGCACTGCAGCCCTACTCTGATCCTTCCTAGGTAGCCCTTACTACCTCCTGGTGCTTCTCCAACTGCTCTCAGAGGCTGAGGTTGAGGTTGGAATGAGATCCAGAAATGGGCCAAGGCCTACTCCTGCTGTGGGATGATGTGGGAAGAAGTGGAGGTGGGAGGATCCAAGAGAAACAGCATTTTCACCCTTCTGTTGCTGTCTGGGAGAGGGCTGGGGAGCGCTGGTGCTGCCAGCAGCTGCAGGGAACACAATGCCTGGCTGCTTGGACTCGCCAAGCGAGCGCCTCCTGCCTCCTCACGCACAAGTCTGCAGCCCATTGCCTCAGCTGCCCCCTTGTTTGCTTACTGCTGTCTCCAATAAGACCTTAATTTCTTACTACATTTTCTCTCATTTCTGTAACTCTGTGATATTCCTCCTCTAAACTGATGCTGCCTCCCAACATACCCCAGCACGCTGCTGAATTTGTCAGTTTTTTGTTGCAGAGCCCTGCTCTGTATGGGTATTAAAATTCAGACATGGTCCTTGAAGAATTTTTACTATTCAATTTTTGTTGATGATTCCTCTTTCAAAACAGGCCCTCAACTGGATTTAAAAGCATTAATCTGGTGCAAAGTGGCAGCCAGGAAAAATAAAACTGTCCCTTCAATTTTAATGAAGAGCTCAGCCATCTGGTCAGGTTGTTGCAGTGTAGTAAGTTACTGCATGTCAATGGAGCCATTGAAACTATGGGTGCTTTTAGTCTAGCCAGTTGCAGTGTAGTATAGAACCAATTAACCTTCTTTAAACTGATTTTTTAAGCTAAAATTGTAAAGTGTAAACTTAAAAAACCCCAAGTAAGCTGAATGGAATATAACTGGCCATTTACCATGGCTGTGTTCATGTACAGTATCTTATTGCAGTTTTAGTGTGTCTGAGGATGTCACTAAAATTAGAGGGACCCAATTCTGTGATATTCTGAGGAATAATCAAGTTTTTGACTCGTGTTCTGACTCTAGAACAAGTTCTACTCTACAGTAACTTCAGCCATCGCTGTTATTGATATCCATTAGCCCTTTTTATATTCTAGTTTCTAGGCAAGGATCATCAGGTATGAGTTATGGACTGCCTGACATCATAGCTGCTGCTAAATTATAAATTAGTACATTTATAGAGTCAATTAGTCTTTAATATCTTGTGTGTGACTGATTTAGTATGTATGCACACCAAAAAATGAGTGTATTAACATGGCATGTATGTATGCTCATTTGGGAAGGTCTGGAGAGTTGCTAATCTCATGGTCTGTATTCCTCCTCTAACAAAGACGAGGTTTTCAATTTCCAGAGTGCTCCTGTATGCAACAGCTTGTTTTAAAAATAAACAGTTATATATGGCATCTGTTCTTTCATTATTCAGATTATTTCGTTTCTGCACCTCTTGTGCAACAACATGCATTGTCTTTCTAATGGTAGTTTTTATCAATGGCATAGTTTAGGACAACATTTTCTAAAATGAGCCCTAACAAGCACTATTTGAATGGTTGTCTGTACAGGTATAATCCCTGTATTGTGTTTATCTCACTGAATTCCCCAAACACTCAGTTCTGCACAGACCTGTCCTGTTAGTAAAACTTCCTTCACCTGACTTATGTTTGTGCTGAAAGCAACACTGTTTTTTTGAGAGAGAAATGTGTGATCTAGTTTTACATGTGTGCTCTGTAGCTTGTCTAATGACATAAGAGTTTCTCTGTTAACAGTAAACAAGTGTTTTACTAACTTTTCGTAAAACACATCCATCTTTTTTCCTGTGGTCCCTGGGAAATGTGTTGAGTCTCAAGATTTCAAGCAATCTGAGTACTAACATTTGGGGCTGGGTATAAAATTGAAATAAGGATTAAAGGATTGATGCATATTTATCATTCAGCTAATTTAGTATCAGTGACTTCAGTGAAACTGAGGTAGACTGACCAGCTGGATGAGAGAACCAGGCTCAGGTATCAGCCTTATGTTCAAAAGCAACATTGACAACATCACAGAAATTGCCTTAACATTTTTAAGAGACTTTCAGAAATAAAAGTACCACCTTCAGAGCCTGATGCTAAATCTACTGATATCAGTTGAAGTTTTCACTTTTTACTTGTACTGGTCTAAGTCATTACATCTTACATGTTTGTTTGGGTTTTTTTGTTTCTTTGCATATCAACGTCAGAACTTTTCCCACACTGAAAATTAAACCTTAAAGACCTTAATTCCACTCATATGCACATATAGCATTTCTCCCATCCCTCCATCGTTTTTATAAATCACTTAAGAAACATTTGCAAACTAGAAACTGAGGTAATAAGTTTAGTACTTAAACTAATAAGTACTAAATAAGCTAAAGTACTGTTTCAAAGGTTGTGCTAACTTTTGTTTCTGCTGCAGGCTGCAATTTCTAAGCATTTTGATAGGAAATAGTGTGGGTTTACAATTGCTCACTACGCTCCTGTCTGTCCTGGCAGCAGACACAGGTAGTTTTGATTGCTTAGTCTGTCTGAAGGCCGCCTACCTCTAGCACAAAGTCAGCCTTTCTAAAACCTCCCCTATCAGGACAGCAAACACTAAGTTGCAGTCAAATATGTGGATGATGTACATTACATCTCAGGGGAATTCTCTGCAATCATCATATTACTGCACATGAAAGGGTAGAGCTATTCCAGTTTTCCTAAGCAGCCTGAAATAAAAGGACCAAAAGAATCCCTTTTCCACTTTCTATCACCAGAGATTCACAGAATTTGGTTTGTACATTGATTAAACATGGACTGTGTGTATTAGTAAAACGTCCCCGAGGATGTTAAACTATTTTTACAAGTACTTTAATAAATGAGTATAAATTTGTCCTATAAATTTGAAATGTCACCATTCTTGCAGAGGTTACTTGGTGCATTTCTGTGAGCAAATAAAATAACTGCATGATAAAACCTAGTCATTTTTACTACAGCTCTGTCTGCTGCATTGGTTTTATGCTGTCAATCCCTTTGTAGTGTTAGTGTACTGCTCTGTGACAGCCTCAAGGTATTTTAGCAGAGCCAGTACACAAGACAGGAAAGCGATGTATAAAACTGTAAATCAGCAGGAGCAGGGCTTTTTTATAATGTTTCCATCTACCGTACATAAAACCATTTCCTGATTTGAATAATTTGCTGAGCTAAATAACAAAATTAACAATATACCTTCAACAGGGAAGATCAGGCAATAAAAATATCCACAGTTTCAATCAGGATTGCAAATTACAGATGTCCAAAAGATAGTAAAATGTAAAGAAAAATTCCCCGACCCCTGGAACTAATCAAAATTAGTGTCAGTCATTGATTTCTAGAACACACAAAGAGACGGTGAGTATAAATGTGTTACTTACAAGTGCTGAGGATTTTAGGGAATGAAAATGGAGACCAGGAGCTGGAGACTGCCTGCCATGCCAGCAGTGTTGATTTGGAAGCAATGGACACAAATAAACGTTCAGCAAAGCTTAAAACGCTGCAATGCAAGGCTAGCCAAAAGTGTCCATGTCCTTACCGTGCTGTGGCTGGCAGGCAATCCGTGTCTGGGAGCCTTCAGTCCCTCTAATCAGGCTCCAGGGATTTTGTTTGCAAGAAAGATTGTCCTTTAAGTGATGAGTGCAGGAAAACAGAGAAATAAAGAGAAATGAGCAAATTGTACAAGGCAAATAGCTGCAGGTCTTTAGCATGCTCCCTGCGTTTTCCTGAGCTGCATCTGCAGTAGAGAAAATATCCCAAAAATAGCTCAGGCTGCCAATGACTTGCTGAAACCTGAGAAAGAATTGCTGAATTTAAAGATCTGGGTTGCTGTGGGTGTATGATTAAAGTGAGAAATTGCTGGCAGGAAGAACCTAGGATGAAACCACATGCTTAAGGAGTAACTTGTGAGTTCACTGATATCAGAACATGAGCTGACCTCTGATTTCCCCCTCCTCCACCCAATGCCAGTTAACCCTTAAGAGTTCAGAGTGGAAGAAAGTTCTTCAATAACAGA
>VZTN01004930.1:871131-933032 GCA_013400515.1 Erpornis zantholeuca | reverse complement strand
GGAAGGGAAGGGAAGGGAGGAAAACAGAACGTTTAGGGATTTTCTTGCAAACACTGGCTCATGGACAAAATAAGGAGTTGCCAGTGTTTTGCACAGTCTTGGAGGAGACATTCTTATCTCTACATGGTGCCCAGAACAAATTACAGTAGCTACTCCAGGTTGTTCTGGTTTGTAAGTGCTGCCTATGGATCTCTTGTGCTTACACAGGTCACCAGAGCGTAGTATACTTTAGCCCAGTCCTCAGCTTTCTCCCTGGCACGTTTTAATGGTACTTCCTTGATTTGGAAGAGAACAAGAGGCCGTTGGCACAAAGCGGGGTACATTGGCTTGACATCAGATAAGTTTCCCAAGCAGTGCCAAAAGTAATCCTCAGTAACCTATTTAGGCCAGTATTAAAGCTGCCAGAGCATGGGCTAGGAGCTAGTCCCTTGTTTTCTTTGTACTGACACTGAAAAGGGAGAAGGTTTCAGTGCTGTAACTGGGTTAGATTCAAGCCACATGGGACTGGATTATAAGAAGCTGCTTCTTTGGAAAGCAATTGTGCATCTGAGAAAAGAGCTGGATAGCACCATCAGTTCAGGATGTGCTCTTGGTTTAACATCAGTTTTTTAATATGTGCAAAAGAATAATGGCATTGTAGGAAGAACAAAATATTTACAGAGCTTCAGCCATATTGGTATGTGATCACTTAATCATTCTGGTAGGACTGTCTGCTTGATGCAACGAAGCTGTACTTCTTCAAGAGTGTCTGAGCACTTTATCTTGAAGATGCCATGAATATGTGAATGTATTTCATATATACTGGTAGCTGTAGTTCCAAAATCATAGTGGCATTCTCTGGGGCTGAGAATTTAAGCATTTGTCCTGTATTGACAATAGATAGCCAATGAAGTTGTATATGTACAAGGGCAGCTGAGAATGCCCAGCTATGAACATCCCTTTTGTGAGTGCTTTGGAGTAAAAGGCCCATTATCAGGTCTTTTCATCTGTCTTCAATTCTAACTGTTCCAGTTGATGCCAGGATGATTTTTTGTCTTTTCTTTTATACCCCNNNTGTGCATTTTTGGGCCATTCCACCTGGATGAAGTGCTGTACCCAAGGATCCTTAAATAAAAACCGAGGTAAAAACCCCTTTTCACCATAAACCATGTTTTGGTTTTAATTTTAAGACCAGGGAAAGGTAACACAATCGTGAATGTTTTCCTAGAAGCTAGAAGAGTAGACAATCCCTGAAGTAGGCTGGTTGTTTCATCTGTATTTATACCCCAGCAGGACCTTTCTGAAGTACTTCTGCTGACCAAAAGGAAATGTAGAATATCATAAATTATAACCTGAATAATTATTACTCATGTTGCAGCATTCACTCTCAGACAACAGGCAGGAAGCACTTACACATATCTAGTGTTGGTTTATCAATATATCACATAAATTTCATGGTGAGCTCAGGAAGTCTGATTACTAATCTACAAACTCCTAATGCAAACCTCTGTTCCTATGTTTGAAGCAGAAAGTGATAATACAAAAGACTTTGAGACACCTTTTTCATAAATTAATAAAACCTAAATCCAGTAGTAATGATGGCTAGTAGGTAACTCATCATTTATGGTGTACTGCTAGTGATATATCAGCATGAGACTATCATTAGTGTCTGTGTGTTAGCAGATGAACTATGCATTAAAAAATGAGATTCTTTTCCCCCCTACCAATGAGGTAATTAATTCAAACACTTTTTGTCTCTCCTTGTTATGAAGAGGTTGCTAATGCAACGCAATAAAGCAGTGCTGCATCTCAAACAATCAGAAACTTAGTATTCAAAACCATTCTCTCTTTGTTCTATTGTCTTATCATTGAATTTCATTAACACTGAGGGTCTAGATCATAAATTATATGTATGTGATAATGCACAGTTTTGTATTTCTAACTTAAATATAGCATAGGGGAAAAGTGAAAAGAAAGGAGCATGACAGAATTCTGAGCAGAGACCAGATGGATGGTTTGGCATGGAAACAAAAGCATTAGCATACATTCATCGTCCTCTTAGCGAAACACTAATGCTTATGGTGCTTATCAAATAGATGTATGGAGAAAGTACATCTTCCCCTAAGCATGATGCTTTAGGTCATGATTCCTCTAAATTATCTAAATGCTCCTGAGAGTTAAATGTTTGAATATTCTTGTTCTTCTTTTCTTCATCCGAGTAATTTCTTTAATATCATATGACTTATGCTTTGCTTGAGCACCCAGTGTAAGCTGAGTACTGTTTTTTGTCTTTGACTTCCTTTGAAAGAAGTGGCAAAATACCTGGACGTAGTGCGGTCCTACCAGGACTGATTTATTTGTGAGCCTACCCTGAGTCTAGCATGATCCATAGACAATCTGCTGTTGGGTCTGTCTACACATCAGGGTTTGGATTGAAACATCCAGGAATGCGTGAGAGTCTTTGCCTGTAGGTGTTGGTGGATGTGGAGTAACAAAGTCCTATTTCCACCAGTGCAGTGGAGTCACCAGACTGGTGTGGGTGTAAATGAGAATTCCATTACAGAAACTTGTTGAGCAAAATAGACTGGGAAATGCAGATGGATGTTGTACACACTTCACTGGGCAGGATGTCACCAATTGTTTTCCTTATGAGACAGTCTCTTGTTTAGGGAGCTCCGTGTAGCATGAACTTCAAAATTATGTCTGGCACATGTAAATCACTGAAGTAGGAAGATTTCCAGTGGATTGACAGGTAGATAATTATCTATTTCTGACAATGATAGAGTTGGTACAAAAATGACACTTTGCCTTATCCGAAGCTGTGACCATAATTTGAAATTAGGACTCAAATGTCAGCCCTGGTAAAATCAGTGGGAAGAGAAAAAGCACTGTACCTGACATTGCAGCATGAAAACTTTAAGGATGAACTTACCTGAAGTTACTTGGAGTTTAAAAAAAAGGCTAGGGAGCATGGTAAGTATTAGTGCCTTGAAGACTGTGTCTATCTGGATTATTTGAACAGTAAGGATCCAGGTGTGGTAGCATAGGGACACCTGAGGCTAATGGCCTTGATTACTGCAACTGTCTTTTTTCATGTTAGAGTACAGTGTTCCATAGCTAGCCCTGTTTCTCTAGGCAATGTACAAAAATGTGCAAAATACATAATTTTATGCCAGGAACCTGAAAAGTGAGGTCTCTCTTTGTACCTGACAGCTGATTTGCAAAAGCTTGTTAGAATATATTTCTCCTATTTTAGCTAAGGCTAATTAGACATAGGCAGTTGTTGGTATCTACCAGAGTTTCTTCGCTTATTTTTTCTCTCCTATTTTTTGCCTTTCTGCCCTACTGTCTGGGACACTCTCCTTTGTGTTTTAAACCAAGTTTAATACCTGTTTCTCTTGCCAAATGCATTCTGATTGTAGTTCATCCCACCCTACTCTATTCCAGACCCATTCTGTTGCCTTGTATTTTGGTTTTCTTCTTTAATTGGAAATCTATTGTTGGAATGGATAAGTCTCATTCTGTATAACTTCAGGAAAATTGCCAGTATAATAGAAACTGTTTATAAAATTGATTTTCTTTTCTACAAAGGATTGATTGGAAGATTTTCCCTATACGAATTCTATAGCTATCAGTAAAAAAGAAAATAAAAAAAGCTGAAACAAAATCAGAGGAAAGCCACAACCCTCCCTCCCTCTAGGCACTGAGTTTCTCATCAGTTGTCATTGCAAATTTCCACAAATGCTTTTGGCACCATTTCAAAAATTCTAACACTGCATTATGCTTTGTTTGATTAATGACTAGTTCCAGAGATTTCCTTTGGTGATCCTCACATGAGACATAAAGAATTATCAGTTGCCTCAGCAATGTCTGGAAGAGAGTATGTCAGGGATGTAGTTTGCTTCCCTGAGTTTATAATGAAACATCACACTGTACTCCTTGCCCTAAGGTACTAATTTGATACATTCTGCATCTGCCTGGCCCGAGCATTGCAGGTTTGCTGTAGCAAAGCAGGAGAATATATTAAGAAATTGTTATTAGCAACCATCAAATGCAGACTTAACCCCATTCTATGAAATGTTATTTGGCCATTCTGTATTTGTTCATTTTTATATGTATGATAGGATAAACTAGAGTACTCCAAAGCAACTTACTCCTGAATATTAACAACTCCATTACCAAAAATTTTATTCCAAATGGTACGGAAAATGTTGAGCAAAATAGTCCTGGTTCTACTCCATTGCACAGCTATAAATCCAAGTAATTCCTTCTCAACTTAGACATTTCAGATGTGTGTAGAAGTTGTTAGATAATTGGTGCATCTTTTCTTGAGATGAGCTACACAGTGAAAGATACTTCATCTCAGAGTTGTGATTAACCCAGTTTCTAATGCATAGACTCCTGTGACAAGAGTTAGGGCTTTATTGTTGAACTTGATTTTACTCTGAAGTGTACAAATCAGGAAAGGTTCCATTAAAAGTCAGCTGCAGCCTGAAGCCCATCAGTGTCATTCTGTCTGATGTTTTGACTGTGGGGAAAATTGGCTATTGCAGCTGCTGCATTGCCTTCCCCTTCTCTCACCATCATTATCTGTCTCCATGAAGTGATTCTGTTCTAAGATGGCTTAGAGGTCCTTCTTCTTTAAACATACTTTTTATGTCTCTGCTGCCAGAAGTCAGACTATCTAAATATCATGGGAAAGTATGCATAGCAAAACAGTATGACAGTAGGCCTTTGAGATAGGGTAGTGTTTTGATAATGAAGAAGAAGAAGAAGAAGAAGAAGAAGAAGAAGAAAAAGGCAAACTAAGAGTATTTTATTATACAGTGTTCAAAATTAGGGTTTCATGGTGTGCACCATCATTTCAAAATTTCCCTTTACCTCAAAGACTCCTCGCTACCTTTTCTGTCCTTTGGAGCATTTTGCACTGCATCTCATTTCTCATGGAAGAGTTATTTTTATCAGCTCATGGCGCTTTTCCTATGAGCGTCAAACATCTTCTACCTGTGGCTACAGGTCTTCTTGAAGTTTTGTGTTTCTCAGTTTAGAAAGCACTGTTAATAGAAGGCATTGTGTTCATTAATATCTTTAACCAGGAAAGCACTGGAGCATGTAGCTGAAGATAAGTATACACTGCAGTAGGACTTTATTCAGGACTACTAGGACTATGTTTAACCATTCTTTTGAATTAATGTAATTTTCATTACTTTTTTTAGTACTAGGGTGTCCCCCTACATATGCAAACTTTTGGTTTCCAGAGATAAGATTTTGCAATAGCTGAACAAGGTCCAATTGGGTATGTTTTTCCATTGCTGTCCAAATACCCTGCCAGTTCCAACACCAGTTAATCCAATGTGTAAACTGGCCAGCAGGGTTTCATAAAATTATTATTTTCCTTCAACAGTTTTAGCCCTTGGTCTTTTCTCAAGAAGAATTTCTCATGACTACAGTAGGAATTTTGCCTGAGGCAGGTAGAATCCTATTTAAGATTTAACTTTGCTATTTGACAATTATCCACACTGAAAAATTATCCCGTGTGAATCCCTAGTGGATCTAATTCTGACCTTTCAGCAAATTGGGTGTGGACAAGAAGCTGAACATTTCAAGAAATGTTGTTATTTATCGTAAGCAAGGGAAATAATGTGATGGCATTTTAAAAATGTCCCCCTGGTTATTTAAAAAGATAAATTAAAAATTATTATTTAAAAGCAGTTCCACATAATCAGCCTCAAAGACTGTGGTACAGGGTTCCAGTGCTATGGTTACTGGAAAAGAGTGTTTGTTTGGAAAAATGGAGTGGAGACTTTAACCTACTGATTTGTTCCATGTAACATATTTTTTCCACTACTGCAACATGCTTTTCAATAGTGTCACTTATAAACCCCTCCCAAGGTTTAAGTTTATGGGGAAAAAGTTAATGGAAATGCTTTGAGTTTAATATGAAGTTCACAGTCAATGCAAAGCAGCAGCTTATTCTTAAATGAAGTGTCAGTACACTGCTCTCCCTAAGACAGACACATAACCATGCCTTCACCCCTCATATGTTTATTTAATGTTGGACATGTAATGATCAAATTTTCTGTCCTATTTGGGTAATGCAAAAGCCTCCTCAACACACAGCTGGGATATTCTAGTGCAAAATGCTATCCTGGTAGTCGTAACTCCTCCACTTCAGCTGTCCACAAAAGACACTGAAAGGAAAGAGGGGAAGAAGGACATGTAGGTTAGTTTGGCCATCTCAAGCCCCCCAGCCTGTGGGTGCTGTAGCTGTGGCAGCTTATTCAGTTTGGGCAGAAGAGAAGCAGAGAGTCAGTGCATCTTACTGATGTCTTCCTCTCAATGTTTCCTCAGCTCAATATGACAGCAGTGATCTTTTGCTAAGTCCTTAGGGAGTATACTCTGTAAAATACAAACTTCTTTGCCTTTTGAATTATGTTTCTGTTGATGTCTGACCTTTACTTTGCTATAACTTTCCAACTATGCATCATTTCAAAGAACAGTTTGGTCTTGCAGTTAGCTGAAGAGCCTCCCTTAGCTCAGTGGCTGCCAGCTCACCGCTGTTGTTTTGTCAGCATTTCTGGTGCTTTCCCTCAGATGCTTTTTTTTATTTCTTTCACAGAAAACTTGTGATTATTTCTCGTTTGTAATCATAGAAGCCATTTAATCAGAATATTTAATTACGTTTCTCTCAAGTTTAGAACTGGAGCCAGTTTGGGTTAATTTTAATTTGAACAAGATTTTCTAAATGAAGCCCTTTCGCAGTGGTTTTCAACTAATTAGAGATCAGAATCTTAACTCTGGTTTAGGTCAGGCACTTGGAAAAGTCTGTAAGCCTGTCTTTAGCTCTTACTGACTTCTATTCAAGATGCCTTAGAGGTGGATGTGCTCTGCTAGCCTAGGTCTCAATATCAACACGACTTGGGAATTTTCATGTATTTTGTCAAGCCAAATGAGAAATGTAACAATAAGTGTTTGTTTTATAACTTCCCTTAAAAATAATGATTTACTTTTTTATTTTAATAACTATATATTTTATTGGCATATTAATTCCCAGGTAGATTGAGATAGCAGCAGAGAGTGATCATAAATTTTGGGGGAAAAAGTGTGGGAGGGGCAAAATGGGTTGGGACATGTCAGACCCTATGAGTGTGGTCTAATGTGCTGGTGGTTTATAGTTCCAGCCTTGAACTGGAATGTGCCCTGTACCAGTTGTGCTAGAAAAAATAAGATCCTGCCAGGTTTTTGGAGATGTGGAGAGCCCCTGTGGAGTCCACCAGCAGCAGACTCTTTTTCATTTAGTGCAGTTTGCACTGAGTATGAAAAGGCTGGAGCCAGCTTCCCCGATAATACATCAGGGATTAAGGTGGTCTAATGGAGTAAACATTAGTCAAGTATATATATCTTTATAAAGCAGTAGCTGTCTCCAAATATGTTTAACCATTGCAATTAAGTAGGCAATTTTGCTCTTTCTATTAAACTAATGCGAAGATTTACCAAATATCGACTTTAGAATGCAGATTAAAGCACAGATGAGGCAAACAGCAAACATTTTTTGAAAGGGAAGAACAACTTGTGTTCTGAGAAAACCGTTCATGAATGCTGTACACTGGTTTTCATTGCTAGAGGGCAGCCTGGTATAAATAATAAGAGTATGAGACCTTAAGGTCTGTGAGCATCTAATCTCTCTGACTTTAAATGGGGTACTTTTCAGGGATATTGATGGCTTCTTAGTTTTAGGATCAGTGTTTAATAAAAAAAATCCCTGTTTCTACTTTGATTTCTGTCTTAGTGATGTTAACATTTGTCTACATTTCTCCAGTTTCTTTTTGGCTCCTCATAAATACTTAAGAAACAGTTGCCTCCGTCACTCTTCCTGTTGCAAGAGCCAACATAAGTAAAGAAATTATGAGATTTTAAGAACTGTTTCCTAATTTATTTTTATTTACTACAAGATTTTCCGCTCCCCTTGTAGATGCCACCTGCAAAATATTTATACATTAGCCCCTGAAACAGAAAACTATATGGTATAAAATTTGTGACCAATTACTTATTTATTACTCATGGGTGTTGCTTTGCATTCTGTCTCAGAAGGGTGTGCCTCTGTTTTATGTTGCTCCTCTTTGACTATTTCTTATTTTGCTAATGTAATGCTTGCTGTACGTGCATTTTAAAACTGAGTATAGAATCAATTTTGTGCACAGTGCTCATAAACAACCAACCATTAGAAAAATACTTAGAATAAATTTTAATTTCAAATACTTCTACAACTCAATTTTCATTTATAAACTAATAAAAAATGTAAAGATCTGAAACTCCAGCAATTTCAGTGAAATTATTCAGCTTTTTATGGCTAGATAGAGCTTTTTGAGGTGTAGAAGCTGGCATAAGAAAATCAGTGTTTTAAAATATGGCAAATGGGGCTTCTATGGGGTATATCTTTCTCAGGCATCTAAAAACTAAGAACATTTCCAAATTGGGAGCTACTTCTGATTATTCCACTATAATTGCTCTGGATGCTGCTACTTTCTGCCTCCTGTGGAGATTTATTTTGGTTTGTCTGTTACTCATTTGACATATTTCATAGAAGTAGGCAAAAGCATCTACGGGGCTGCCCTAAGGTTCCCTCAGCTAGGGTGGCTCTCAGGGACGCTCCCTGTGTCTGGGAAGGGCTGGGCTTCACATTCCATCCCCGACCCTGACCGTGCACTTTGCACTGAGAAGCTGTCAGCTCTCCAACTTGATGTGGACCTGGATGTGAGCGATTGCTTAAGATGAGTTAATCTTGCCAGAAAAAACACATTTCGTAGAAGAATCCTCAATGTTTTTTAGGGAAACTTTATGTACTTTTAAATTAATATGGATCTAAGCGAAGATACCTAAAGTAACATTAGTCCCAAAATTTCTTCCATATTGTCCCAGATGCTGAATCTTTATCCTCTATTGATGCCTTCAAGACCCATGATGATCTGAGAAAGGAGATTGCAACCAGGCAGGGATTGGCCTCTTCTCCCACGCAGAAAGGGACAAGGCAGGAGAACATGGCTTCAAGCTGCACCAGGGAGATTCAGGTTGGACATCAGGAGGAATTTCTTCATACCTCGAGTTATAAAGCATTGCAATGGGCTGCCCAAGGAGGTGGTGGAGTCACCATCCCTGGAGGTGTTCAAGAAACAGCTGGACATGGCACTTAGTGCCATGGTCTAGTTGACAAGGTGGTGATCAGTCAAAGGTCAGACTTGATGATCCTGGTGGTCTTTTCCAACCTAATTGACTCTGTGACTCAGTGACAGGGATTGTCAGTCCTGCTGCTTGGGCGAGGTGCTGCTGTGCTGAGACAACATCCTGTGACCTGTGGCAGCTCCTTCTACAGTCAGCAGCTCCACTTCCTCCCATTTCCTACAGTGCAAGCTGGAACAGCTTTTTGGTACCTCCCTGATCTTGTGAGCTAGAATAAACCTTCCCAGGGATAGTCACTCCATCACTGTTGAGTAGTTTTTTTCTCTTCTCCCCTCTACCTGCCATAAACCAAATTATGCTGCCAAGAGGCCTTTGGAGTTGGTACTGCACTATTCTAACCTCCAACATGTTTCTTCAGTGGGGAGCAGAAATTGCCAGCAATTGCAGGCTGGTAATCTGCTTCCTTTCCCCGATACTACAAATGGTTCATTTTTTAACTCTATGCCTTTATTTGCAGGCTCTCAGTATGAAATTTCTTTTCTTTGTTTGTCTAGTTTTTAGTTTCACAACTAAAGAACAAAAAACACTTTTAGACCTTCTTTAAAACCTGGGGTTTTTTTACTGTGAAGCAGAAAGCAGCCAAAAACACACAGTTCTGAGTAAGTCAAATTATACTGCATTCTTGTGGTTGAGTAAGACACAGAGCAACTAAAACAAACTAACATAATCAGGGAAGCCAAATTAAATACTTACATTTGTATAGTGCAAGAGGATTCTGGGCTCAGGAATGTAATTCCATCTTTATTTATTTTTTAAGTAGGCAGTGCATAAAATAGTTGAGGATGTCTGCAATGCAACTCTAAGGTAGTGGAATATTTTTGACTAAAGAATCAGCTCATACAGTATTGTAAAGGGACTAAGTGTTTGCTCAGCATGCAAGACAGCTTTCACAACTCTAAAGAGAGAATCACTGAGTCAGACACAGCTCTTCATAATGCAAAAGCAAATTATCAAATGGATACCTGACACCAAATGGGGAGAGAGCATTTGGGTGTCTAATGGGCACATACACAATCTGCTTAGCATTGGAAGTGTGAAGTTCTGCTTGAAGCAAAAATGATTGTGGTATGTAAGGAATGCAGATGTTTATCTATATATCATTGCCACTGGGCCTTCTCACAGCTCTCCTAATAATTCCAGAAAGAGCTTTTAGGTTTTTCCAAAACAAATCTGACCTTCCCATCACTCCCCAGTTCAACGTGCTTTGTACTAAAGACGACACATGAAAAAGTAGCTGCAGCATAATATGGATGTTAGGAAATAACTGCACCACTTTATAGCTGAAGATTGGGGTAAAAAGATTTCATTTGTAGGCACTGCAATTCACTCACAGATTAT
Organism: Erpornis zantholeuca; assembly: GCA_013400515.1. NCBI lineage: Eukaryota > Metazoa > Chordata > Aves > Passeriformes > Timaliidae > Erpornis > Erpornis zantholeuca. The sequence continues at coordinate 922,478 of VZTN01004930.1, read as the reverse complement.
TCACTCTCTGCCAGTAACTCCTGTGCTGCTTCTGAGGTCTCCCAGTGTTTTATCAGGTGCTGGCAATTGGTCCCGGAAGCACTGACAGAGAAAATGGCTATTTCCTTCAGCTAGGTTGAATTTAAGAAGCTGCAATATGTGAAATACTTTACTAGTTACTTTTCTGTGCACAGAAAGCCAGCAGCCACCACTGGGATATCTGGGGAATTAAGGAAATGTGGTACATATCCACAAGTGAAAGGGGAGCAAATCATAATCTTTGTTAAGCAATGATCCAGTTAAGGAATATGTGGGTGACCAGTACTTTCAGATTCATCTGCCTTTCTGAAGAGTTGTTAAGACAAGTAACAGTACCGTCAGGAATTCCAAATCTGTGAAATCCACACCCATACTCCAGATTGCAGATGACACCAAGCTGAGTGATGTGGTTGACACACCTATAGGATGGGATGCCATCCACAGGGACCTGGACAAGATTGAGAAGTGGCCCGTGGAAATCTCATGAGGTTCAATAAGACCAATTGCTGGTGCTGCACCTGGGTCAGGATAACCCCTGGGATCAATCCAGGCTGAGCGATGAACAGATGGAGAGCAGCCCTGCCCAGAAGGATGCTGGGTGAGGCTGGACATGAGCTGGCCACAGGCACTCAGTGTGCAGAGAGCCAAACGTGTGCTGGGCTGCATTCAGAGCCCTGTGGGCAGCAGGGGAGAGAGGGGATTCTGCCCCTCTCTGCCCTGCCCTGGTGAGACCCTACCTGCAGCGCTGCATCCAGCTCTGGGGTCCCCAGCATGGCAAGGATGGGAACCTGTTGAAGTGAGGCCACCAAAGATGATTAGAGGAAAGGAGCACCTGTCATATGAGGAAAGGCTGAGAGAACTGGGACTGTTTGCCTGAAAAGAGGCTTTGGGGTGACCAAATTGTGGCCTTCCAGTGCCTGAAGGGAATCTACAGGAAAGATGGAGGGAGACTATTTACAAGGGCCTGGAGTGACAGGACAAGGAGGAATGGCTTCAAACTGAAAGAGAGTAGATTTAGATTAGATATTAAGTAAAAAATCTTCCCTGTGAGGGTGGTAAGGCACTGGAAGAGGTTGTCCAGAGAAGCTGTGGATGCCCTGTCCCTGTAAATATTCAAGGCCAGGTTGGATAGAGCCTGAATAACCTGGTCTAGTGACAGGTGTCCCTGCCCATGGCAGGGGGGTTGAAACAAGATGCTCTTTAATATCCCTCCCAATCCAAACCATTCTATGATTCCAAGATTTTCTGTGTTAGAGTTGTGTATGGAAATGTTTGTGTGAAATTTAAAAGTGTTGTAATCCTAAATTATTTCAGCCTATCAGTCTATCAAAGGAATACTTGTTTTCTCTTGTTTCTCACCCCCCAAGTGGCTGCAGCAAAGAAAATCTGTCAGGTTTCTCTGGAGCTTTTTCCCTTTAATATTCAGTCTGCACAGTCTCCATGTAAAAGGTTACCAACCTTGGCTTTTGCATATACAATTAATACCAGGTTTATGCTGTAATCCCACTTCAGTTTGCTGATCAGCCTTACGCCATCCCCAGCTGTTCTGATATATAAACCAAATATCAAGATGTTCTTGTTAAGAACAATGGCCCAAATTTAGCTATGCAAATGTATTTTAAGTCCCTTGTAAGAGACTAGGTTTCTATACAGCAGTTTCTACAGAAACTCCTGGAGACTCAGTGGTTCTGGAAATCAGGCCTCTCATTAGAGAGATTACATATGGATACATAGGCACTTTATTACAGCTGAAAAATGAAAAAAGTTAATATTGGAGTTATTACTCTAATTATTATTATTGGAGTTATTATTTCCCCTCTTGTCCCTCTGTTTCGTATTATGTGTTGCTGCTTTGGCACCTGTGTTACCCAGACAGCTTCAGGGCCTGAGTGGCTTTCCCACTGAAGCAGGCCAGAAGTGAGCTGTCCTTTGGCAGTGAATCACTGATGACTTTTAAACAGAATCCAAGACTCTGCACTGCTCTCATCTATCAGCTGAAGGTCATGCTGTCTGTGTATGTGTACCGGGGCTACTCAAGTGATGGACTCCAATGTGGATTTAGAAATAAGGCAGTTTTGCCTAGACATTGTGTAGATCCCACACAAGATTTCCCCCTGTCCTTTTTTTTTTTTTGGACTTATTGTGAGAACTTCTTCTAACATGGATCCTTCCCATGGGCTGCAGTTTTTCACAAACTGCACCAGTCTGATCCTTCCCAGGGGTGCATTCCTTCAGGAACAGACTCCTCCCACATGGTTTTTCCATGGGGTTACAAGTCTTGCCAACTCCAATGTGGATTCCTCTCTCCACACATCCACAGGTCCTGCCAGGAGCCAATGTCCTAGTACAGAAGCTCCTGGGGCTGCTGCAATTCTTGACAGGATTGAGAATTTCCTCCTTCTCTATTTATTTTTGCAGGCCAGGGTCTTCTCATGCAAATAACCTATACTGGTGGAGTGGGAAAGTCAATGGATAGTAAGCATCCATATAGTGTAAGACTGGGTATGGACCATCATTCAAGAAAGAAAGGGAAATGTTTTACTCTGGTATATGCTGAGATATAAAAATTCCCAACTTAACCACCCTCTACTTTCAGATCCAGTTAGACTCTTAGAGCTGAGTGGAGCTGGAAGCATGAGCCGTTTGCACCACTTGACGCTGCATGTGCAGTGCATATGAAGGGGCAGGCCATGAACACTCCTCTGTGGATACTGAGAAGTGCCACACATTTTCCTCTCTGGAGTACTGGAGCATATCCTTATAAGTAGGCTGAACAAGCTTGTGGGCTTCAGACTTAATGGACTTGCTGGGCCTCCATAGGTAACACACTTTTTATACTGGGTTTTGCTGTCCACGGTTTTGGTGCTGCCTGCAGGGAAAGGAGTGTGCAGCCCCTGGCTTGTCTAGCAGCACTGCTTCCTCTGCACTGACCTGCTTCCAAATAAGGAAACCTCCCCATTCGACCCAGTGGACCATAGTAAAAATTAGCAGAGTGAATTTGATGTTCATGATTTCCTCCTCCTCCTTGGCAGCATTCCTAGAAAATTGGGTACCTGAATTCCTAAAGGACTCAATTCTAGATATAATTACCAGTTTGTGGGGGGGCTCACAGGATGTCCAGCATAATCAGTGCTCAAGGGAAAACCATGGCAACAGCTGGAGCCGAGTGGGAGAGATCTATTCTGTGACAGGTAATGGAAAATTTAATGTTCTCTTTCGGTGCTGAGGTACTTGCTCTCTGTAGTTATTTTTATTCTTTTCTGTTTACATTCTAAGTGCCCTTTCCTGATTTTTAGACATATATGTACTTTTTCCTTCTCTCTCCTATGAGCTCCTCTCCTGTGAGGATGGAATTCTGCTGAAACCCTTCCCCCTAAAACCACAGACAAATGTAGATTAAAGGTATGTGCTTTTGCAAGAGGTCTGTATTCACACTGTCACTCTCTGGATTAAGATTGCTGTGGTTTATGTATGTACAGCTGCTTTCTAATTAAAGCCCACATCTGCCCCGGCTTTAACACCAGTCAACTGTAGTGAAGCCATTAACCCTCTCTGTTACTTGCCCCCTTTGTCCTATGGGCACATGAGAAGATAAGTAGATTGAGAAATGAAAACCCCAAAGGAGAGTTCTCTCTCTTGCTGGGGTTATGCTTGGTACATAAGAGGAATGAAGGACATGGAAGGCAGGTCTCTTTCTGTTCCCTCCATCTTAATAAGATTCTGACTTTTAGTCTAATTTAGCACACATTCAAGGCTGGGCTGCAGTCCTTTGTTCCACTGCCCAAAGACTTTTTACATGATTATGTCTGCTTCCAATCCATTTAGTTTCTTAAAACTCCTGACAGGCCCTTTCTGGGAAGGATGTGCATTTGTTGAGTAAAGCAGGTTACCCTGTCATCCATCCACCCAAAGATCGCCTGTGTCAGGGGAAGGAATCCTTGGTAATTTTGCACTTCCTCTGTGTTTCTTCAGCTGTACAAAAGGAGAACCCTGCGGTCTGGCCCTAGAGACTGTGGCCTTTGCTCACAGCCAGCTTGTAGAATTCAGGAGACCATGTCATCCAGAAGGGATGTTTGTATGATTCTCCTAAATGACAGAGAAGATAAATGAGTACAGATGAAAATTTTCTCTCATTTCCTTGGGACTGAGCAATAAAATAGGAAATCTGTAACATGAATTAAAAACAAAAACCAAAACAACATCAAAACCCTAGAAGATCTATGGAAAATTTGGCCTCTCTGGCTCCTTGAGCACTGTTTGGGCTTTCAAAACTGAATCAACCCAAGTTCATGGCTCATTATGCAGGCTGCTCTTGATAACTTCTGAAACTTCATCCAAATGAACTATTCAGATACTGGGTGGAGTAACACTAATGGTGATGTAACAGACCTGAGGTCAGTGCATCTCCTCCCAGTGTGTGGTCTGTGAATAATATGTGGGCCTGTGGGTCCCAGAAGCAGTGATCTCTTTGTGAAAGAATTTGACAAAAAGGGTAGCTGTATCTCAGTTAATACTCCCATTTCCTCCAAGAATCCATTCACTCAAAGGAGAAAGAAACATGCTTTTTCAACATGTGTGTTTTTAAAAGCACTCGAAAGAAAAGGCACTCAGGCTGACTGGAGTTGTGTACCTGAAGAAAGTCTTTATTTGAAATGAGTGCCTGCAAAATATACTGAAGTCAGTATAAGATGCACATGGCTGATGGTTTCTAAAGTTGGGTTTTTGTTTTGATGCCTACAAATGGATTTCATTGTAGCATATGAGCTGTGATAATCACAGACTGTAAGAGAGAGTATTGAACAATCTTTTCTCTCTAAACATACTGATGGGTATTTGAATTACAGAGTCAAAAATAGTTTTGATGAAGAATGCAAAAACACACCTGCTGCCTCAGTGAGGGAAGCCAGACTGAAAAGGGCTTACTTGTGGATAAATGCACAGATTTTAGGAGAATGGCTTCTTGTGTCCCATGAACAGGGAATCCTGCATGACCAAGTTTGGTGAAATTTTGATTGTACAGCACCTTTTGAGAATTTGCTAATACCAGAGTGCAAACATGGGGATACCTTTCCCCCAGGTACAAACACTTAGAGGAATGTGAGACAGTGATTAATAAGATGAATAAAAAGCATAGCAGCAAGTGGTTTTCTTTTCCTATTTTAGATAACAACCATATCAGCTCTCATTGGGGCAGGTGTTTATTTCAAGAAGAAAAGTTCCTAGAAATTTGTGATGCTCTAACTAGAAAAATTCAGTGTAAGTGTTGCTAGTATTGATTTTTTTTTTTGTCTATTGAAAGTACTTTTGAAAATATTTTCCAAATCATGTTTTCAAGTTTCAGAGGCTTATTCTTGATTTTCATTCAAGTCTTGCCTCTTTATTGCAGATTGTTGAATAGTTTATCAAATCTCCCACCCCATGTTTATTCACAGACTGGCTTTGGACCAAAAATGACCCCTTTATTTGCTCATGACACACCTTACTTATGCAAGAATAGTGTATCATTTTCCTAATGAACAGCTGCATTTTAATTGCATGTTCTGGGAATAACCATCAACTGGTGAAATACAGTCTGCTCAGCCTTCAGAGCATGAATGCAATCACCACTCTTTGGTCACAAAAACCCAGATTTTCTTGCATCTCTTTTGTCTGGAATGGTTGCAGCAACATTCCTCAAAAGAACATCTCTGGAGGGAACTAGGTCACTAAACTTCCTAACCCAAACGAAATAGCTAATGGCTTTTTGATGATTTTCAGTATTTTTTTTTCCCCTAAAGCCTCAGCTCCCAGAATAATTTAATTCTGCAAGCATCTTACTTTTCAAAAAATGTTCTCAAGCCCCTTGCAAGAAAAACTCAGAAACACAAACCTCAAAGACTTAAAATATGTTTTTAAAAAGTCCAAGGTCAATGAAAAAGACTATTTAGATTTGACTTGTTTTTTAAATGCTTGAGACTGACAGTCCTTAATATCTCTTGCATTTTATTACTGCTTAATGACGTCTGTTCTAAAATTGTAAGAGATGCTCCAACAGTAGCAGAACGTAACCAGTTCCTACTAAAACATGTTGGCTGCACAAAAAATCTGTTCATATATTGCCATGAACAGTTGCTTTACTGAAGCAGGGCCGACTCATGGAGCTCAGACACCTTCTTGCAGCTGTTGAATGCAAACGCAAATATCCCCATTACATGGCTGTGTTTTATGGGACTCTTCCAGTGCACTTACTACCAAGAGCAAAGTAAGAGCTCTTTCCTTTAGCCTTTAATTGAACTAAGTTCTCTTTGATTCAAGGGTTAGTTTTGCCCAAGCAGTGAGTACAAAACTGGGCCATACAAGTAGTCCCAGTATAGATGAAAAGATTCTTATCTGTGGATATTAGCAGCTACCATTATTGATATTAATGAAGAGACAGCCTGTGCTTACCATCAGCGGATGTTGGAGTGGATGGGTAAGATTTGGGTTTTAGGGAATTGGAAACATCCTGTTTTGTTTTTTTTTTTTCATTTGGTTAATTATGAAATGATTATTAAAACAGATAACAATGACTAATTTGGCCAATGAATTTAATGGGATGAAAGACAAGTACAGAAACAAAGAAAACAAAGAAAGGAGAAAAAAAATACAGGAACTTTAACTTGTATTTAATTAGGTGTAATTACTGTTTGTACTGGAACGAAACATTTTCCACTACCTATTGAGGTCATTTTGCAGTTTTAAATGTTCAAGTTTCAATCAGCATTTGAACACATGATAAATATCATTGGCAGAGGTTGTTGCTTCTGACTTGTACAAGGTGTACAATACTTATGTAACCTGCATCAGCCAATAAATCTGTGGTTCAAAGAAGAAAATATATGTTTGGGTGTTTCTACCTATCTTATATATAACTAATTATTTAATGTTTTCTGTTCATAGGCTGTTACATTTTAAAGTTTTTAATACAGAAACAAAACTTGATGTTGTCTTTTGTCTGGGGAGTTGCATAGATATTGTTAGTGTTTCTTTCTGTCTGCTGCTGTGAGAAGAATCTTCGATGTATTTCTTTATGTGCTAACTGTGGCAGAGTAGCTGTCCTGACATTTTGCCTGCTTCAAAGAATGGAAGAGTCCCCAGCTCAAGGAGAACACCTGTCAACCTTGGCTGCTGCTAGAGCAAGAGTTTGCTTCTAAAGGGAAAGCTGACTGAATTTTCTTGGTGTTACAAATCATGTAACATCAAACTTAGATTACAGAAGGTTTGTTTAAACACAGATAAAGAAGAATCATGGCTAATTAGTGGCAGTTTCTGGCACACAGAGCCAATTTATCGTTAGGATTGCTTATGAGAGATTTTTGTGAACAGAGTCCACTTTGTCTTTTTCCCCTTATGATTCATCTTCCATCATAAATCCCTCATCTTTTCTGGGCAGCTTCTTTTCAGCTCCTTTGTCTTTTCTTAGGTTAGGTATCTGCTGTTTTGCTCCTTCCTAGATCTCACTGTGACAGTGCATCCTTGAGTGGGAAGAACCCACTTAATGAACACAGGTATTGCCTTGCTGTATTTTGCAGAGAACCTCTCAGTTGTAGGAGAGAACCAGTGCTGTGGTGACAGAGCAGCAAGTTGTGTCCTGGTTCTGCAAGGAGCTCCACATCTTCCAGAAATGCTGGGACAACACAGCTCAGTTCAGCTTGAGCTAGGACTTTCCAGTTCAATGAAAAATGTGGGACACTTGGGTGTATGTGGGGCACCAGTTTTCACCTCTTAAATCTCACATTGTTATCCAGGACTTTTCTCTCCTCCTGTACCAAGGTGAATTTTTCCTGTACCTGCCATTGTTCAAGTAGACAGCTTGGGTTATTCAGGAATCAGAGAATCACAGTCAGTGAGGTTGGAAAACACCTCTGAGATCAGAGTCTAACCTTGGACTGATCGCTACCTTGTCATCTAGACCATGGCACTAAATGCCGTATCCTGTCATTTCTTGAGCACCTCCATGGATGGTGACTCCACCATCTCCATGGGCAGCCCACTGCAATGCTTTACAACTCTAGATATGAAGAAATTCCTCCTGATGTCCAACCTGAACCTCCCTGGAACAGCTTGAGCCATGTCCTCCTGTCCTGTCACTACAGGAGTGGCACCAACAGACTCTGCAGAGGAACAAGCTAGGGTAGGAGGGCAAACACAAGATGTACCATGCTGTAGCACTGTGGCTCCAGGGCAAAAGCTGTTCATGTCCTGAGGCAGCTGAGAGACCTCGGCTAAGAGCAAGGGCCAAAGTAGCCCCAAACCAGGAGGAGCAGTGTGATAGAACCCTTCCTTTCTTGGTCTGCACAGCACAAAGATGTCACAAAGGTGAAGCGACTTGTTTGAGACTGCAGAAAATCAATGACAGCATTGAGCACTGACTCTGCTCAAATGACACTCTGCACTGAGAAATGAGTGCATATGCTGCTTCATAGGCCTGGCATCAGCTCATCACATAATGTTAGTAATAATGCCTGTTTTTATCTAATCAGAGCCAAGGAACCTTAGACTGCTTTGGGGAGGAGGGATGCATTACATGGGAATTACAGGATGCTAGAGTTGTCCAAGAACATTTTAAGTTGAAAGTATTTGATATTATGCAGAAATAAAAAGACTGCAGGTGGCTGCTCTCTCTGCTTCACCTCTTGACTTTTGGACTGTGCTGCTACAGAGGATTTTCAAACACTCCTATGCCAGGACAACAATGGAAAGCTGCCCACATACAACTCGTGTCCTACTGGGAGGAGAAGAAATGGCCATCTTCAAGTTCAGCTTCTCTGTGCATGACTATTTCATTTTGGCCAACGGAAATGGAAAAGAAATAAACAAAAGAACTACACTTTAAGTAAAAACTCCTACTTAGATAGCTTGTTAGAACAAAGGGCTTTGAGCAGTATCAGTAATAAGCAATAACCTACTGACTGACTGTAAGAAAAAACATTTACAATTGTGGAAATACATTGCTCTATATTAGATGGATTTTTAGCTGACCTACCTGAAAAGGCATGGTTTATCCTTTAGGTTTTCTTTTCTTTTGGTACTGCTAGAGGAGTGGGACTGAGAAAAACTGGTTTTCATTGCCTTTTCTAAAATTATTCTCATCAATTGCGTATGCAACTTTATTGCAGGAATAGTTTTATATTTTATATGAAAACTTCTTATATTTGACTAATGCAGTCTAGAAATAGATTTCAGTGGGCATTGGAACTTTCTTAGTTTCCAGAAAGGTTTCTTTCATCACTGGTAACCTTGGACAGCAGACAAATGAAATGGATAAAAAATATGTACTTAGAGCATGGCATGTAAGAAAAGGATCTCAGTGCAACAGCCTGTCACCAAGATATTTGCTTTTGAAGTAGTTATTTTTTTAGAAAATACTTAACTTGCTGTAAAATATATTATTAGTGAAAAAACATTCTTGCCTCCCACTTTGGGTTATTTGATAAAGAAACGATTCTTAACATAATCATATGGTTGAACTGATTATGTAAAATAGCTTTTTAGCAATTAATATTTGAGTGAATGCCTGCTCTAAAGGGAAACCATAATGGATCTTTGTTGCACTATCAGATTTCCTAAAGAGTCTGTTTAACTAAGCTTCTTCTGTACAAACCAAACAAGGAAAAACAAGTGTGACAAACTTAGCATTTTAGGACTCTTCTCCTGTGGAATATCAGTCTCTTTGCTAGTACTGGGGCAGATTTCTCTATAATTACCAATCTTTTATTTTGAAATATTTGAACATAATGAATGCATTTTCACTGTGATAATAAGGTTTCTTTTTTTTTAAGAAGTTAAAAGAGAGATTAGTACTTTTGCATGGATTTGCACCAAGCTTTGATGAGTTCCAGAAAAGTGACTGTTACACAAATATACAAGGAATGAAAAGAACTTGTTATCTTTAACAAGAGCTTGATTGGATATAATAAAAGTTCCTTGTTAATTCACTTACGTTAGCAGCTATGCTGGTAATGAATTTATAATCAACAACATTTGATCTTCTGAGGAAGCTTTTGCCCCTTTCTCCCCCTCAAAATGTTTCTGGAGAGAGTCCAGATAATTTCCTTTAATAGGGATTAAAACTTTAAAGGAGAGTTGCTTTATAGTGACCCTTTTTGGCAGTTTGTCAGAACACTTATGCAGCTGGTAAATGTAACTACAAAATTCTGTGGAGGGATGACTATTTTTCCTTAAACAATATCTCGTCTCCCCTCCCTGCCATGGGCAGCACATTGTTTACGGCAACACTGACAAAATGAAGAATTGCAAAAATGAGTTACGTGAACAGGAAAGCTTTGATTCTATGGGAATAGCTCCAAAAATGTCTTGTGTAATGCATGTTAAATGAAGTCATTATCCTAGAACTTTGAAATAATTCTATCCAAATAGACATAACCTGTTTTTTTTAAAATAATAATGTTCCATTTAGAGTTCTGAGAAATTGTCTGTGTTTTTAATGTGAATTAGGACTGACATTCACATGGGTCTCACACAAAGGCTATTGAAGTGTACTGCATTTGTAGAGAAGTTTTCCTGTTGATTCATTTTGATTTTACAGTCCTTGTTACAAACTGGTATTGTTGGAATCAGTGTTTTAGTGGAGAGGTGGTTGTATGTCTGTTGTTGTTTTGGTATTTTTTTAAGTCGCTCAATCACCTTTGTATTTCCTTAAGTTCCAACCCCTGCCAAGTACTATCCTGGTCTATGGGAGTGAACACCAATAGAGGCACAGATGGACAGGGTAGACAGACAGCCCATATAATCCATCCTATGCTGCTTTTATAAGTCTATAAAAATGCAATAAAAAAAAGGGTCTCATTAGGGAGAGGCAGGGGGCTGATCGATTTGCAGGCCACACTCAGTTTATAGCTGCCTTCTCTGTGAAAGTCCACCTTAGAGTGTGAGTTTACTCTGTTTGCCATGGCTTGTTTCGTTAGACTTAATTTACTTCTGGTAATGTTAAGCATTATCCATGTTTTTGTGGTGAATTTCACCCCAGTTTGGTACCTAAGAATGGGCCCACTCTCATTTTACTCTAGAGAAATAAAATCTCTTAAGCCAGAGGTCAGGAGAAAAGCTGAGTGAAATGCTTCTACCAAGTGTGGGTTGTCTGGAAGGCAGGAGCTGTTTAGTTGAAAAGGAAACTTAATACTGTAGAAGCTCTCATTTCAACTCCTGTGTATTTTTCTGCATTGCAACAAACATCACCTCCAAGTACTGACAGAGGCTAAGAGAAAAAGACTTTGTACATAATCTCAATGAAAGCCATTTTTTCTTTTGTTGTGGTAGACTTTCCAGAGAAGAGTTTTTTTCCCATAAAAAAAAGTAAGAGCATGTGATTTTTAAATTAGAGTTAATTTAAAATCTCTCAGTGGGGCTGGGAAAGCTGGCTGCAGCAGTGCTGAGATTTTCTGCAAACCAAGCCTGTTCTCAGCACTGCCAAAGGCTGCTGCAGGTGGATTCAGGGAGAGAGGCGAACGTGATGCCCTTACTCAGTGTACTTTTTGGGAATCACACCTAAATAAATGACAACAGCTTCCTAAATGTGAACTGTTGATCCAATCTTATGGAACTGTTGATATTTTTGTTCACTTATTTAATATTTCAGTAAATCAAATTAAACTTTTTTTCAGCTATGTCCTGTGCCTATAAGTTCTCGTGATTCTTTTTCTGCATTAATTGTTTTTTGCTTAAATTTTTTTAAGTTGTTATTTCTAAGTTTTGTTTTATGGTCATAGAATGGGTTGGGTTGGAAGAGACCTTAAAGGTCATCTAGTTCCAACCCCTTTCTCATGGATATTACCAATTAGTGGATATTACCAATTCATAATAAGAAGAATGGTTCAGGAACACTTGTAATAATTTAAAGAAAGGAACAGTCTTAAATTAAAAATACTTTAGAAGTCCAGCTAGTGGAAATTATTTCAAAGTGTTTAGGATTAATAAAGTTCATTAAAAAAATCAACCTTAATCTGTCTGTCATTTGGATAGCTGAAAATTGTCACCATTTACATTCAGATTTTAATTTTTTCTTTCTAATGACTATCTAATAGCTTGTCTTTAACCTTAAGAGATTAAACTAAGAAAATGAGCCAACTTAAAAATAGGTAACTGTGTTCTTACAATAATAAATTGCTAAATTGTATCATCATTCCAAAACAGATCTGAGTCTTGAGTTCGCTTACAGAATTCTAATTACCATTATAAACCCTTCCACAATGTTTAAAGTTATTAAAGTCCATTGGGAAAATCTATCTGGCTTTTTAGTTGAATATGTATTATTATTGTTGCTGTTGTTGTTATTGTTATTATTCTTATTACTGTTATTACTATTATTATTGTTGTTGTTTTTGTCTTCCTTCCCCCCAGTTCCTTTTTATTCAAACAAACATACAAGTGACTCCCATGTGATGCAGTGAACCATACAACTCATCCTTACTCTTTGATACTACATATTACCCCCACAGAGCTCATTCTTCAAAGCCATTGATTGGGTTTGAGGAGCCAGTTTCTGTTAATTTTAGTGGGGATTAGACATACATCCCCTAAGGCAGCTTTGAAAAATCTCCACCAGATTCTTTATGGCTCTTCTTGGAGGCAACAAAATGTTTACCTAGTTATGTAGCTGCATTTCTATTTCATTTCTACTGAGTACTCTAAATGACATAGTTTCAGAGGGATTAGTAGATTATCATTTTTGCATGCAAGGAAAAATAATACCTTGTGTTTTGATATGGGCCTTGTAACAACCAGTTTATACCCTGTTCTTCTTTTCTGGAGAACACTGACAGCCTTCCTCAGAAAACTGATTTCTTTCCAACCTGCTCTGAATGATGTGTTTAGAACATGTGTCACCTTAAACATGCAGCATTCAAAACAGAATTGCTGAACGAGTGGGAGAGAAGAGGAGAATTCCCTTTCCCAACAGAACCAAAAAGCAGCAAATGCAAACCCAAACCCATTTTCATTGACACACATCCCCCAGCAGCAGTCTGGATTCCCTTTCTCAAGCACTGCTACCCTATCTGAAAATTCTGGGAAATAATAAGAGCAAACCTCAACTCTTATGTTAGGCAGATACTTAGAAGTAGCTGCTCTGCAAACATTTCCTTTGAAAAAGTAAGAAGTTTGCCATGCATATAAACAGAAGTGTTCTTCGTTATAGCAACATGGATGGCTGCTAAATTGCGTTTAAATTGTCCTTGTTTAATTTATGTTCGGTGCTGTCTGCCTTGTATATATCTCTTAGTTATGTTTTTGTCAGGTTTGTTTCTTTAAATGTATTATAAATTTGTATTTCCCTCATAAACCAGTCTTGAAAAGGGCATCTGTACTGGAAACTGGTTTTAGTGACTTGACACTTTGGCTCTTTTATGTTGTGAAACGAGTTTTAATTTTCTTAACATAGGCCAGGCATGGTACATAAACCTCTACCCCCTCCAGGGAGGCTTTTATGTTTGATTCCTTTAGTGGCAAAGCTTTTGAATTTCTCCCCTTGATTGACTTGATTATGATCTTCCCAGTATATATCCTTCATGCTGATGAATTCCTCGTAGGGATCCTCAAAGGGATTTACAAGCTTCAATACTAGATGAAACAGAAGAATTCAATTATCCTTGCAAACGCTGCTCCTAGTGAAAATAGGAAGTTGAATATTAGTGCTGCAGATTTATTTATTCTTTGAGTGTCTAGTTTAGACACTGGGAAAAGATTCATTTTTAAAGAATAGGTGCTCTAAGATTTCTTCCAGGTGACTGAATCTGCATAACCAGAACCCAGTTTGAAATGTGGGACAAAACCTTTGTGAACATTGCTCTGGCTTACTCTGCTCTTGGGCTTTGTCAATGCTGGGATGGAGTGGATCTAACCATCCTTGATGGAGGTCTTCTCCTCACTTAGGAGGAGATTGTTCATAGAATCTCATGCTAGATTGAGCAGCTACTCCAACAATCCATAAGGGAACTATGTAGCGTGTAGCCACCATTTTACAACTATGAAAAAAACATTCTGCCAGAAAGGATTCCCCTTGGAGTATATGCATGGCAGGCAATACTTCTGCTTTGTGCTATTCAACATGCTTCATCAGAAGAAGCTGGATTTTGCCCTGGGAGAAACGTTCAAAACCCTGGAGTACGGTTGGCTTCCTAATAATTGGTTCTTGCAGGTCATTGCTGCCCAGCTTCCATTTGTCTGTAAGCATTACACACAAGAAGGCAGCTCAGGTGTGTGCATTTCCCCCCTTTGCTTCTTCCCCCCAGTTTCTCTGGTGCCCTTCGGTCTGGGATATCCCTTGGATCCGTTGGGGTCAGCTGCCCCAGCCCCATCTCCTCCCAGCCTCTTGCTGGTGTGGAACAGAAAAGGCCTTGACTGTGTGTCAGCACTGCTCAACAATAACGAAAACATCCCTGAATTATCAGCATTGTTTCCAGCAGAAATCCAAACCACATCTCCATACCAGCTACTATGGAGAAAATTAACTCTACCCCAGCTAAAACCACCACAGTAAGAAAAGAGAACCAAGCAGAGAAAGGCAGAAGGAATGTAATATTTTTCACCCCCCCCCCTTTTTTTTTCTCTTATCAGAAAACTACAGTTTGGGCTTTTTCAGAAATTAACCCAGATATACTGGAGTTATTAAGAGAGAACTGGAAGGGCAGGCAGGAGAGACAGAGGTATAACTTTCCAGAAAACAGGCATAAATTTAGGAGTGGAGGTCTGTGTGTATAAATTCTTTTATAAACACGTAAAATAGAAATAATACAGAAATGCAAATACAGGAAAGCATGAATCCCTCAGTGCAGAGCTCTCCCTCCCTCCTACACTGGCTTTAAGGCTCTCAGCTGTCATTCGTCATTGGAGCTGGCTGAAAATCATCCAAATTTTATGAAAACTATCATGACCTTTTTTCCTGACTTGACAAATAAAAGGATGTTTTTTCAGGGTGGGGAGAAGTGTTATTATCTGTAGTGAAAGCAAGTTTATTTTTTTTAAACTGTTTTAATGGTAGTTGTTTCTATTTTGGTAGATCTGTGTATGGAAACTGATTCCAGAATGCTAACCTTGCATGTTGCCAGAAATCAGTTCAGATTTTCTTCTCTCTTGCTGTCACATTATAAAAATGATTACGGGTTTAAATATTGATTTTCTCATTCACATAAGTTTCTAATCTATTTTTAACACTCTGGACTCCTGTGTGTGGTCTCCTGCCACAGTGGTTTCAAAGACTGCTGGCAGAAAAGATTTTCTATTTTACCAGTTTTGAATTTGCTGCTGTTCTCTGGATCAAAGAAGGAGAGAAGCAAGGTTTTGTTAAGATCTTGGGGTGTAGATAGCTCCTGGTGGTAACTGTTTGAGTTTGACATATTGAGATACTTACATCACATCCATACCTATTGTCCTGGGGGTTCTCTTGCTGCCTTTTGCTGTGTATTGAGGCAAATCCACACTACAGAGAACTGGGATTGTTCTTGCTCCCAAATCAAAAGTGATTAATTCTGTAATTGGTATGGAATGAAAATCATAACATACCTAATACAGAGCTGTATTTTCAGGTGCCAGGATTAATAAATGATTGTGAACTACTTAAAAATATCTTCAGTGGGAAAACTTCCATTAGACTTTTTTTTTTTTTTTTTTAATTTGTAAGCCAGAGAAATGGACAGTATGAGGAAATATTTCTCTGTGCATTTTCTGGTGAAGTTCTGATGTTTCCAGACCTCCATAGATGATTTTGTATCCCCCAAAATGAAATCCAGAAAGATTCTGGGATTTGCATTTTTGGAGTGAGACCACAATGAAGTTTGAGATGTGTTGTTTGTTTTTTCAGTATGTGCTGGGGATGATCTGCTCAACAACAGTGAAACATGAGCTGTGGAAGCTGGGACTTGGCCCAGTATAGGTCTTATGGGAGGACTGGTAGATATCTGCCCTTCTCCCCAAGGCATCATGCCATTCCTATGCCATATATATTGACATCTGGGCACTGTTTAGGGAATGGTTTCTTTTGTTGTGACCAGTCATGTGGCTGTGAATATTCCATAGTTCACTCTAATGGCTGTGGTAGTGGAAGTATGTTTGGAAATCAGGTTCACCCTACCTGGAACTATGCCAGACATGGGAGCCAAGATCACAGCTTGTGTGAAAGCAAATAACGTAGTGTGGCACAGGAAACTGCTCAAGAATTTGCAGTCAATCAACCATAGTTGTGCAGTAAGACACAAGGCAAGACTGGTGTGTTGGTTTCTTTACCCTTTCTTTTGCATTACAGAGCCTTCCCTTGTGTTTGCTGTCTGCAAAACTGTAAAAGTTTTGCTTCCCTCCTTCTCACCATCTCCTATCAGGAGTGAATGTTTATGTCTCAAAAGGGCAGATTTGAGGAAAGCAGACTAACCACTCACAAACAGCCAGCTCTCTAAAACCACAGGTGCATTGTAGGGGTTTCAGTCATTCTTTTGCCTCATTTTATTTCTCCTTTCATTTTTCAGGCTTTTTAACAGCAGCCCTTGCTAATAAGATGAGAGAAAAAAACCCACACTCTTCTCCAGTAGCCTTTGGCATTTCTGAGTTGGTGGCCAAAACTAATTGAATTTGTGGAAGGAGAAAATAATGAGGAAAAATGCAGATTAGGTAAGGGAAAACCTTCAGGGACTGGACTAGAATACAGATGAGGCAAGTAAGATCCTGGGAATACTCAGCTCTGGAATGGCTTTGACTTTATTTATGAGTGGGAATTGAAAAATACATATTTATTATCGCCTTGTTAACAATATAGCTGTCACCTGGAGACACTTTCCTGAACGGCAGGACAGACTCATGGGACTGGTGCTCCCCACTGTACAGTGTGACACCACATTTTCTCCCTTCAGCTATGCTCTTTCTTTTTGGCACAAGTTTATTCAAAAGGTCCATGCATCATCGCTGCCTTTTCACTGATATGAACAACTGCAAAAATAAGATGTTTGAAAAGGAATGTGCTTTGCAGTCTGAGGGGCAGAGGAATTGACAAGCAAGGAAAAATGATAAGCCTAGGGAAATGATAAGACCTGTTAGCAGGAGTGATAGGGCAGGGAATGATGGTGAATGAATGGGGCTGAGGCAGCTGGGCAGCACAAGAGGCAGACGGCTGAGTGCAAAACAAGAATACAGATTCAGGAGTAATCTCTACTGAATAGGAGAAATATCAAATTGATCCACAGTGAACATGTGATTGAATTAGCTGTGGTGGTGACATGGGGATTCTTTAGTGCTACAGCTTCTGCTAAGTCACATAGATGACACATATACTCTACAGGGCTGCCTTCAAGTATAGTGTGGTAGTGGGTTCACAGTCCCCCTATTCCCCAGTAAATCTGCCTCTCATATAATAAGTTAACTGTTTTTTAGAATTTCCTGAAGTCTTTCTTTTTGTATTTATCACAAACATTTTGGTATATTTTGATAGGAAGGTTCCCGTTTCATTGAGAAAATGAATATTTGAATAAAAATTCAACATATGAATTACATAAATGCCCACCATGGTACTGGAAACTTTTGTAGTTTTTTTCCCCCATCCCTGATCTTGGTGGGGCAGGTGAGCTGAATCTTTCAGAAGTGGCATGGACAGGTGCTCCTGTAGTGTGTCATCTACGTGAGAGCAGGTTCTGTGTGATGGGCAATGTGATCTGATGGGGGAGACTTAGGGAGGAAAGCAGGATCAGAAAGTACTTGGACTCCAGTTCTCTCAGGGTACCACAGAGATCCTCTCCTGTTATAATACATTGACTGTTGGTTTTCTTCCTGTGCTTCCAGATTTTACATGGAAAGCTTTTATAGTGATAGAATGTTTAGCTTTTAAACCAAGACGTGTCTTTATTATTAGTGTGTCTTATTCTGTACAACTTTCTAGCATTCTTGTACTCTCTTTTTTCATATATGTGGGTCGTCTCAGAGTGTTTACATGGCTACCACTTACCTGGGACCCACTAAAAAAGGATATATTTCAAAACATTCAGCTTCTGTTGGGCAAAAGAGAAATTAATGGTAAATCCTTCAAAAAGGGAAAGTTTTAACCCTTTGGTCCTTTAAAACCCAGTTCCCATTGGTGCTAACTTCCTTTTCATTGAGAGATAATGAACCTTCACTTCTGTTCTATGTCCTCACCTTCAGCGTGGGTTCTCTGCATAGCTCCCGTCGGGGTCAATTATCTGGCAGGAGAGGCCCCCGAGAGCAGAGACTATTGCTTAATTATTGTTACTGTGGGATCCTTGGGCAATGTGCACTTCTGGGGCTCATTTACAATTCTAACACATCCAGTGCGCCCTGCATCAGGAGCCCTGTGAACTGGACAAAAGTGAGAAGTGGCAGTGCTGTTCCTGGCCAAAAGCTCATTAAGATAGACATCTCCTGCTAGTGAACATCACACAGATGACACAGACAGCTCACTCCAAACGAGAAACATTCTTTTGTTCTGTCTTACTAGGGCTTTCAGATAAAAAGAATTTGAGGCCAGCTGTGATATGAAGGGAACAGGTTTAAAATAGCTCTCAGGGGCAGTAAATGCTTAATGATCAGATCTTTCATTGCTCTTGGAACATTTGAGGAAACTCAACCAGCTAAAATTCTTGTTGATTACTTTAACAGAGGCCCTTTGTTCATATTATCATGCAGAATAATTAAGCCAATGCAAGCAAATCCTTAGCTATATACATAATTAAAATGTTAGGCTGTGATTAAACAGACAGTATTGGCACAGACAGCACCTATTCACTTCATAAAAGAGTTCCATCACTACCTTAAGCTTGTTTTCACCCTATTTTATTTATTATTTTGGAAAAATAAGCTTTATTAAGCTAGTGGAAGATTATGTGCTTCCAGTGAGGAGTTGATGAGATTTTATAAAGAGAAGAAGGTACAAGCATATCCAAAGTAGTTAGCTTATAGGGCAGAATTAAAGGTGAAAAAAAGAGCACTGAATTAGTTTTAACTTACTTAAAAGTTCATTTTGAAGGGGTTATGTCAAATTTTCTCATTTCCTTCACAAGTTTGGCATCTCTTATGCAGTGGTCAAATCTTCAAATTGAAGAGTTTATGTGGCACCTGAAAGTTTGTCAGAAAGAAAAACCCTTTGATCTATGAAATATTTTATTTGAATGCACTTTCAACTTATCGGACTACTTGTTTTAAGTCAAAAGCTTATTGTCCAAGATTACATCATTCTAAGCTCTCCTAAGCCTAATCACCAACTTTCTTTTAGGATTCCCTCTCAGATGGCAATTACTGACAATAACAGTTATGCTGTTGGCAGGGGCAGACTGGCTTTTCACAAGGTTTTTTAGAAATGGGCCAGGATCCTTTGTGATTTCCCAGGCAGCAGAGATGGAATTTTACAGAGTTTCTCCCAGCGAGGTCATCAAAAGTTCTTAGGAAGCAGATTTTGGCTCTTCTGCTTTTTTGGGTCACAAAATCATGTTTTACCAGAATTTTTTCGCAGTGGAATAGGTGTCTCTAGCTCTGGGACTAGAGGGAAGCTGATAGAGAGGTGACATCAGATAGAAATCAGGTTATTTTGATGCCAGGGAGCAGTCTATAGTTTTCAACTATTTTTTGTTAATATGTTGTTAGGTAACATATTACAGAACAGTAGCAGCAATGAGCCAGATTGAGGCAACCCCAGCAGAGATCCTGGGGTTCACCTTCACTACCTTTCATGAACTAGACCAGAGCAATGTCTTTTTACAAGCAAGGTCTTTGGATGTGATTTCTGAGATGGAAATAAAAGTTAGTCTGCTGGGTTCAGCCCACTGCCCTGAAGTGGAAGTCAAAGTGACAACTGCTCTACTCTCTTTACTAATCCTCTGGGCTAAGCAGTCCTCTGGGAACCTCTGTTTGGAAATCTATTAAGATTTCACAAGTTGTTCAGTGGGAGTAGCAATTAATGATGTGCAATGGCTCTGAAAACTGCAATTTAAAATGAAAATGGGAAGATGAGAAGTCTTTTTGCTTACAGTTATAACAGACAATGTTGTATTTTCCTTAATTTTTTTGTGCCTTCTCTCCAGATTGAAGTGCTTTTTCCTCTCTTGGGTCAGATGTCCCTCTAATGTGCAAATAGACTGATTTGCACAGAATTTGATCTAATAATTTCCTTTGAAATCCTACTTGATGTATCTTTTTCTACTGAATTTCACAAAAACCTTCAGAGACTATTATGTAGATTTATGAAGAAATGTATTTTAAGGGAACAGTGGCAGGCAGTGAGTTTCTGGTATATTTGAGCTGTGTAATCTAAGAATTGGAAACCCCATTTGCCTGTTACTGAATTCTTGGCTTCAAGACTCTTCCAGATTTTGCTGAAGCTTCGTTCTAGAGGTACTGTTCTAGCAGAAGCTCCTTTCAATATTTTAATCACAGTGAAAAAACCAGTCTCTTTAGAAATGCACTACTTGCTGGAGAAGCCAGGAAAAAGAGCTGCAGTTTGCAATGTTCAGTATTCAAATGTAGTTTTGCAGCTGTCAAGAGTTTCTCTGCTCCTCAGTTTCTCTAGGGTTTGCTTAACTGCCTGCTTGAAAAGTATATTTTCCTAGACACTCGATGCACTAATGTGAGCGCAGTGGTTATGATAGTTTTGTCTTAATAAGAGTGATCTCATCATGGACATCATTTAGATTGGGTAAATAATTCCCAACACATGCAGACTATAAAGACACTGGGAGCTTCTTATATACTGATGTCATGGGAAGACTTCAGCAGGGACTCATCAGTGCAAAGGTCTCTAAAAAATGTCTGACTTTGAAGTAAGACGACAAATCAGGGTGGAAAAAGCTGGTGTAAATTCTTAAGTCTCTGTGGACTTTGACCATTATTATCAAGTGAATATTTCAGTTGCTTATGATGGCAAAAGAAAAGAGATTCTAGGCTGAATTAATAAAAAACCTGCCATTTTTAAAGTTTTGTTTGTGAAAAAAATCCATAATTTATAAACAAAGTCTTTCAAACAACACAGAAGTGGTTGTTTTATTTCCAGAATTCTAGCACATTTGCTGAAGCTCAAAATCACTCTTTTTTTTTTTTTTCTTCTTATTTTGACTTTGTTATAATAATTTACATAGTGTGAAGTGAGTGAGAAGGGCTACTGGTAGGATTTGGTTGCATAATTTTACACCTGGTTTGCATTAATATAAATGGCAAAGTTAAACTTAGTGGATAATCAGTTGTGATTGTAAACATCCTCTTATGCTTTTTAAGGTTGTCATTAGACCATTTTTTTGAAAGGATGCCACTGCCTGGCTAGATCTAAACCCAAAGATTTTATGAGACTTAGCTTATGTTGATTTATAATATGGCACTGAAAGCAAGGAAATATTTTCAAATAGCACAGAATTGAAAACATGATCTCAGATATGGAAATTCAGCTTTCTGGAACATATAATCACTTGGAGCTGTATATGTGTCTCTAAGAATATTTTTTTTGTTAACTAAATAACCACATTTAGAATCTAATCTTCCTTTTTCTAGGAAGACTTTTGTGAAGATTGATTAGCTGGTGACTGTTGTCTATTAGTTTATGGATAGCTGCACAGCCATTACTATAAATACTTTTACATAATGTATTTTTATTTCACTAAGGAAAAAGCTGGCCCAAGAGCTAACTTTTCTTGTTTGACGCTTCTACAACACTTCCCATTCCACCCTAAGTACACAAAGAAAAGTTCGTGTAGAAACTATTTCAGTCTCTATTGAACTGCAGCTACCATAAACTGTGTTTTTAGCAGCATAAAGCCTGGCCATGCTGCCCAACACTTTAGTACAGGAAATGAAAGTAAATGCCATGTAAATGTCAAGCTCAGTGTGTTAAGTGGAAAGTCTGGCTCTTCCCTTTTAGAGATGTGGAACAGAAATACCCCAGTACATAAACCTTAGGCATCAGTAGACTTCTATTTATACCTCTATAATTAGAACTCAAATTCATTGTCCCATCCTAGCTGTTGGCAGAGGAGAGAACTGAGCTGGGGAGAGCCACGTTAGAGGAACACTTCTGGCCAAGGAACATGAAGTGACTGGGAATTTGTGAAAAGTGTAAAATACACCTTTGGAATTTCTAGAGCACACTACAGTAGGCTTAATGCCAGTACAGTATGTGTCAGAATGACCCGTTCTTGAAGAGATTGGGACTTTTGCTGTTTCCATCAGTGGAAATAGAATACAGTTTTAATTTATTGTGGCCTTGGCACACCTGGTTTTGTAGTGGTGTGATCCTGAAACAAACAAATAAAGTAGAGAGAAAGAGAAACGTAAACCTGTAGAAGATAGATTTGATCTTGGTGAAGAGAGAACTCACTATGAGTGCTGTTTGTAGTAGTTAGCTACACGTAAAGCTTAGTGTGAGGTACTATCTCTGTTTCTTGAGCTGAGGTCACTTGAGGACAGATTGGAAGTTTTTACTTTAAGTGGTAGTGCAATCAGGCTCACTGCATTTGTTGAACATGCTGAACTATCATCCAGTGTGTCTACATTAAAAACTGTTTTGCCGGGTTAAGATCAATTATTTGTTTTTGCTTTGGATGCTTTGCATTCTTGCTCACAGTTGGGTTGGTGTTATGTGAGAAGGGAGGGTTGTGGGTTCATACTCCTATACTCCTGTAGTTGCAGACATACTTTACCCAAAAAGTAAAACAGTCCAAAACCTCAGATCAAAAGATGGAGACATTTTTCAAACCTCAAACAAAAGCAATAAATGGAAATAAGGATTAACTTTGTCAATTTTCACCCCTCCCACAATAAATCACCAAAATCTTGGCTTTTATCTTAGATGGATAACACAATAGGCACTAGAGCACACCAACATTACGCAAATGCTTCATGTGCTATCAATTATTTTGGAAGGAGTCATCATCTGAATTGTGAAATGCTTTGACCTTTTTTTTAATGAAGAGTGTAGGAAGATGAGTGTTACTTAGGCTGACACATTGTTTCTCTTCTATTTGTGTGGGTATATTTCAAAGTATTTTCAGAAGAACACAGCAGTGAATAAGGCTCTTGTCTCCATACCCAGCCCCTCCTGGCCTGTGGAGTCATGCAGAGCCAGAGATGATCCCTGTTAAGTGAGAGGGGGATAGGAGTAAAGTGAGCAATAAGATTTAGTGTGCTGCTAAAAAGCATTTGGTTTTTATGAAATTGAGAGAATACATTCAATGGGCATGCAGCTGTGCAACCCTGACTGTTAATGACTTTCAGTCTACTAGTAGGAAGGTGAAAGGCCCTCACGGAGTTAGGAGAGCAGAGCAGGCCCATGTGCCTAGGGTGTGTTCTCATGTGAAATTTTTCTTGCTAAAATGAAAAGATGGCCAAAATGAATATAGAGGGTGTGATGAAATAACAGAAATCAGTTTCATTAGAAATTTCCAGAGATATCCTGGATTTCAGATTTGATGTATTGATTCAAAGTGATTTACTTTGAACACTCGTCTTTGCCAAGGCTGATACTCTCCATTTTAGTTACACTGCTAGCCATGTGTGAGTTACATTTTTTTTTCTTATGTTTCTGAAAACCATATCATTTTGAGGCATTAGCACAGATTGATTCCATCAACATTTCCCCAGTTATTCTGAGCTGCAGAATATGTATTGCTTAAGAAAACAGTAAGTCCTGTACTGTTCTCTCAGTTGGCAATGCTTGATTTCTTCTTTAGTTGGTTTCCATATATGGATGTCAATGCTTTGATTTTCCAAATTAATCTTGCTGAGTAAGCGAAAGCAGAATTAAAATGGGTATCTCCCAATCTGAGTCTTCCATATCTCAGTATCGATTTCACAGCAGGCAGCCATGCACTGCACCCAGCTGAGCACATGGCTTCAGACTTTCTCTGAGTTGGCAGCAGCAGGGCTGCAAACAGGGAACTGAAACCAAACATCTTGAGCAAACAGCGTCCTATGCAAACCATCTTATTTTATTATCAACTTCAGAGTTTATTAATTTATCAAACCAGGTCAAAGTGATACAAGTACATAAATAAGTACCGTAACAGACATACATCTCATGAAGAGAATGCAAAATATGTCACTGTGTATTTTGTTGTCTTTAGTGACCAGAAACTGGAAAAACTCAAAACTGCTTTTTACTAAATTATACTTATGATTGTTTTTTGCTTTTCTTAAGGAGTGTTTATTATAAAATAAATACACAATCTGGATTCCACCAGTCCTGTCACAAATACAAAAACCAGGTTGCCTTCTTTGTAAAAAAAATTACAAACACTGTACACTTTCCACTTAGTCTTTTTTCACCAGCTACTGCTACAAACAGACAATGCCTGTTAGGTGAGAAATCAACTGCTGGTCTTCTCACCAGAACACTACAGTTCCTCAGAACCTCTTCCTAAAGATTTATAATAAAATTTTACAGTTTTGCAGCACATTTCAAGAGATTAGATGCCATGTGCAATCAGTGCTGCTCATGCCAAACTGCTTCTTCTACAGTTACACTGCAGCTCTGGTGCAGTGAGGTCTTAGAGCCTTGGTTTGGATATGCTACACCCCTTTCCAACACCAGGAGAGGATTTATGGAAGCTATAATCCCCCTGGAAATGTGGTGGGACAGTTCACTTAGCTCTCCTTTTAATGAACAGTGATAGAGGACTTCTCTTAGCCAGGTGTCCCTGCATTTCAACTTGCTGTTCTTTCAAATGGCCAGTATGCCCAAATCTTATCTGTTCTCTGCCCAGGCCTAGGGACAGCAGAGTAGGTCCTGAGATCACCCTCTATGTTTTCTCTTAAATCCCTTCAGCATATCCCATTCCTCCCGAGGCTCAGGCAGCATGGGCAGGCCCTGGGTGCCATGGAGAGGCCTGATGGAGAGGCCTGCACTGCTGATGGAGACTGCCAGGGTCTGCTGCCCAAGCCAAGGATCCCCTCACGACGGTGAAACTCTGCCTGAATAGGCTTTTGGCATTCAGTACTAACCTCTCCCACAACTTCATCCCTTTAGGAATGTGGACACTCTAGAGTGCTGTCACTGGCACAATGACAAACCTCAAAATCCTTGCTATCACTGTCGATTTCACTCCCTGTGAAGGGCCAGCCCCTGGTTCAGGCCATTTCCACAAAGCTTTGTTTATTAGCACGTGTATAAACAGCAGTATTCCTGTCTGCTGGTGGAGTAGAAAATGGGAGCAGAAGCAGGCAGAGTCACTTGCATCTTGGGATTTAATCCAGCATTGCAGCCACAGGGCAGTGCAGGATTTTGGTGAAAACAGTTTTTAAATTGTTACAATTATTCTGCAGATGAGAGTCATCTCTCTCAAACACACTATAGACATGCTATACTAAGTTTAAAATAATCTCAGATTTTTTTTCATCCAAAGATAACAGTTGTCACAACAAGCAGTTGCTTTTTGTGCTCTACAAGCCTATAGTTGTTTGGTGTTTGTCATGGGAGAGAGCTGTCCTTGAAACATGAGAATTAAGAGGTCACCCTCAGAAAAATGCAGATTATGTTTGTAACAAATCAGAACAAATAAATTAAATTCTGTCACAACTTTTAAGGCATTATTAATTGTGAGTTTTAATGTTTTAGGTGTTCTGAAAATACTGCAAGTACTTCACCACCTTCTGCCACGTCACTTTAGAAGGTGGTTTACCAGCCAAGGGCATGTGTAAATAGGGCCCAGAAGAATTAAGTTATTAGGGCTGTGATAGGGAGCTAACACTTTTAGAGAAGTGGGTGGAGGAAAGAGTGAAAACCACTTAAAAGAGAACATTTGCTCCAATTGCTACAAAAATATAGTGATTGCCACTAACACCTGCTGTTCAGTTTATGGACTTTGTTTGCTCAACTACAAGACATCATCCCAAAGGCAGGCTGCTAAGGAGTTTGTTAGTTTAAATCTGGTTTTTATGTCTGCAACATGAGTATTGTATTACTTGTATTTTTCCCCCACTACTACAAGAAATCCATGAGTCATTTCAACACCAGAAATGGTATAAATTCAGCACAGGATATAATGCTCTCCATAGCTCCTGCACATTTATTAGGTGTCCTTCTTTTCATTAGTTTGAATAACTTGAAAAATAAGAATAGTAAAAATGTTCTGTTTTCTCTTTTTAACTTGTAAAGAAATGCAACTCTGGGAAAGCACACTCTCTCTGTCTCCTTCCCTCACCAGTAACACAGAGCCTTCTAGTCTTTTGGAGGAGATATTTGAACGGTTGACACAGGCCACTACAGATAAAGCAGCAAATTTGCTGTGCATGATGTGAATAATTACTGCATTATAGTTTTGGGGTTTAGGGCAACTGTTGACTTAAGCAAAATAAGCCTGCAGTCCAGCTGCAGATCCAAGTTTTCGTAAGTTTTCTTGTGTTTTTCTCTCCAGTGCTGTCTCCTTTAACAGTGACTCTTTTCAGACTTTTCAAGGTACAAAACCTTTACCAAATCCTCGAGCTCAGTCCTGCACACTCTGCTTTCACACATTTGGCTGATCTGAGCTTCTCCTTCGCTAAATATTTTCCACTGGCCTGAAAACGAAAACACAAAGGAGACAGATACTGACTTAGAAAAGGGCACAGGGACTTTGAAGATATTTACAAGCACTCTACAAACCAACTGATTCACAATGGTCAAAGAGGGAATGTCCAAGCCTCCCATGGAAAATATTCAAAGCATCTTGCAACCATATAACATATTCCATGCAAAATAACTTTGTTAAAAAAATAAATATGGATCAGAATATCACTATTTTCTTTAATTAAGTAGTCCTGCAAGTTGGCTCTATTTATTCAACCATTTATGACACTGGATACCCTGGCAAACTAAAGTATTTAAAAGTTGGGAAGCAACACAGCTAAATGTTCATGTGCTGTGAACTCTTCCTACCTGTGTATAATACAAAGTGTGATGGAAATTAACATTTCTACACATTTTTGATAGTATTAATAGAAATGCATGCTGTCCTGGTAACTGGAATACTACATTACGGGTAACAAAGACAAGATTATGGAAGGCTGACAGCAAAAATTTAGGGAATTTTTTATATGAAAACATATCTGTATCTCAGTAGATCTGTAATGATTCAGAATATATTATTTCTGGAAAAAAGACTTCTTAACTATGAAAAAACTACAGAAAAATTTACAAGTTTTAATGCAAAAGAACGAGGAATTAAAAATATCTATATCTTAATTCAGTTAGCAAATTAGCTGAATTAGTAATTGTTAACTACTGTTGCAATCCTAAACTGGATGAAATACAGAAACAAAGTTGAATCAAGAGTGATAAAGGAAGTATATGTCCTTTCATAAAACATATCTTAATAATGAAGATATTGTTAAGAACATAGGAAAGTAGTCTTTCAAATATAACATAAGTGTATGTAGAACCCCTTTAATAACATCTGAATTTTTTCCCTTCTAAATTACTTTCTAAAACAGTGGGGTAACTTGACATGTTACATAAATAAATCCAAACTGTGCTGCTGTGCTGACATTAATCATATTTCAGACTTATGCTAGCATGGGCAGAAAAGACCCTATATTGTACTTCATCAAAAACACAGGAGGCTAAGACAGCATGGACACAAACTACAATTATATGTATCTATATGTTAAATTACTGTATTTTGATTATTTAAACCTAAACTTATCAAATACTGTGATCATGTACCAGAGGAAAATCCAGTACATCCATTTGACTGTGCTGAGTAAGAGAAAGTTTTTCATGGTTATGATTATATGGAGAGTAGAAACTTTAATAGGTCAGAATTTTACTTACTAAGGGTTGTCCTTGTTATCAACTTGAAGTAAGGAAGTTCTTCAAATTCTCTCTTGGACAGCTTTTCAACATAGAAGTGACACAGAATCCCTTCAACAAAGAAATGAGAAGTGCATGTTACTGGAAATGTGCCCACTGTTCTTAAGCTGGAGTGCTGTCCTGCCTTTTTGTAAAATTTTCAGTCTATTTTTTTAAATTCTGTTTTTCCACCCCCACCCCCCATTTTTTTTGCTATTCCCCTGTAAATCCTCCTGTGAAACTGGGATTGCAGTGAGTTTGTGAGGGGTGTGAGAATTAGCCAATTCTTTTCCAAAACAAATGAATGCTTCCTTATTATGAGTAAATGTAAGATTACAACAAAACCCAAAAGTTCCAGTGTCTTGCAGAAAAACAGTATAATTTTGCAGTCAGATACCATTTTGAGCCAACAGGCAACATGACTGTCAAATCATTATGAGGCTTTGTGGCTTCTTAACACACAGGGTAGTTGTGAGCCATCCAAAGCTCTGAGATTTCTTTTCTGCTCCCACTTTGGCCTTGACTTTCTCCTTTAAAGCATCTAGAGATCTATAGTTTCCGTGTAAAAGGGTGCACTATGTGAGGACTTCCTGTGAGGAGCATATGCTTTTTGCTTAAAGTAGATACAGAAGAGAGGATTTTTATGAGGCTGGAGATAATTTTTATTACACTGAAAGTTCACAACTTGCAATAGTGCTTGGGCTTCTGAATGCTTCTCTATTTTGTTTTAATTTTACCACTTAGTCTAGTAAAAGATATTGTTTTGTAACACATTTTGAAATGTAACACATTTTTTGCCCATATTCTATATATACCATCATGGATGTATCATCACTATGGCAGATAGGGCAGACTGATTTCAATGGAAAGCTTTTTGGTCCATCCTAAGTAAGAGCCTCCGGGCTCTTGGTTCAAACCCTACCACCCATTTCTCTGCAATAAATTACACACAGTAACACTGAAAACCTGTTTGTCATTGTGCTTTTGCTCCCAATGAAGGGTAGGAGTTAGTACAGTTTGATGTGTTTCTAATGGGCTTTGTACAGAAAAATTCGAGTGTGTTGGAAGTGGCTGTAATAGTGATATCCTAAAGAGCCAAAAAAACAGCAATCTCAAAATCCTTGGATATGTAAACTGTCCTGGGATTTTAATGGAAGATGATACACTGTTTAAAGAAAGAACTTGCTCAACTCACCTTTTCTAATTGTCCACACATGTATTTCTATTTGAGGTGGCTTTTCAATCTCTATTGCAATTTTCCTGATGGTTTCTCCTTCCTCTGTGAAAACGGATTCATAGACAGGAAATGTCTCTTTCCCACAGAAGTAATCTTTGTTGTCAAAGGTTTCACTTGGGACATCTTCTGTTTAAAAAAACAAAAGGACAGAACACATACTACAGCTATAACCAAGCCCTCCAGAACTTACTTGGCATCAATAGCCAAATTTGTTTAGTTTATAGTTAGTGTGAAATTTAGTTTGAAAGTAGAACCTTCATTTATAAGCCACACAAATCCATCTCCAGCTATTAACACAGACACTCAACAGTGTTCCATTCTGCCAGGTTCTGGTAGCCTGTCTGTGGTGGCAACACCGTATTTATACTTCTAATCCAGTCTCCTAAGGAAATGAGCTGTATACAACAATGTGGTCTGCGAGACTCCTCACAATTTTTGAATCTGTTGTCCATGTTTCAAGCATATTTGAAAAAATGTTAGAAATCTCAGGGTAATGAAATAACTAAATGAAAATTGCTGGTTGGTTAGAGTGAAGAGACCCAAATTAATGTTTTGCTGAGGAAAAGAATCTATGAGGTTTGCATTTTGCTTGGCAGCAGTCACGTGGCCAGTGCAAGTCTGAGCCAGCCACAGTGCACATTATCTCTTGCCCACCTGGTAAAGTTGTAGAGCATATAAGCAGAAATTTTAATTATTCCATTTGCAATTGGAAGTTGGACAGGAATATAAGAGAGATGTTACGGCTTAGAGGCTCAGACCACTGTTTGTGGAAACACCTAATAATTAATACATCTCCATATATACAGGACAGACTGCAGGAAGAGGTTCAGCTTTCTTAAAAATGGGCACATAGGATCTCAAAAAACAAGGCAATAACTTCCTTTTTGCCATTAATTTTTCTATTGAAGCCTGTTTGCCACGTTTTCTTGACTGTTCTTCCAGTGAAAGCTGTGGATCTCTGCTTCTCAAGTATCCTAAAGAGCTAGATACACACCTCTTGCCTGCCTACTGCCACTGCATTCTGTTTTTTCCCAATCAGCAAGACTAGCAAGAGAAGATGGGAAGAGTGCATTCTACAAATGTTTCTACATATGGCTGAGCAACTCGTTTCCTCAGAGCATTCTTGCAAAGCAAGCATCACCAAGCAAACACAAATGGATACACAAGGGAACTCTTTAAAGGGACATAAGGGAACTGGACACTCCTTTACCTTTTGTATCACATGAAACACAGCTTGTCATTTGGCAAACCATCAGCAGAATCCTTTTAGCAGATTTTTCACTAGCTGCAGACATTTATTTTACTAATGCAAGTTTTTTCATTAGTGCAGCAGAGATTCAATGCTAAATATGTGATGTTAGTATTTACTTTAAGGATTAAGTTATGTAACTGACACCAATCAGAGTTTTGAATCCTTCTGGTACATTTTAAAAGGCAGAAATGATGTTATCTCTATGTGGATTTCACAAGCAAGGAAAATGATTTGAAGGTTCTGTGGGCACTGTGGTGGGAGAAGGATGGGAGTCTTTTGGCAGTAATGAACTTTCTATATACATTTCTGTAATACTCTTTGGAAATGAGCATTGGGAAGCCGTGTTAACGGCAGAGAGAAAGGCAGTGGCTGCTCAGATGTGCCAGCAGCATGTCCCCTATGTGAGGGGAGCAGCAAGAGGAGAGCTGGCCAGGCAGCTCTGCCTGTCTCACACCAAAGCCTCTGCACACACCCACTGGAACATGGCACAGCTGCTGCTGTTCACATCAGAGCTTATTGTGATAGGGGGCTTGAGCCAAGCCCTTTAACATGCACAGCAAAAAGGTGGTCAGTGATCAACTTTGTTTTACCTGGACAGACTTTACAGCATTTTCCTTCTACTTTCTGAGGGTATTTGCAGGGATATTGTTCTGGACAGTGAATTTTCTTACATTCTTGTTTGGTGATGTTGCAGGTGCACAACACACACTCTACGATGCCAAAGGCCCGGAGATTGGGATGCCAAGATTCACCATGCGAGTATGTTTTGCCATTTGAAACACAAACTACAAAAGAAATGAAAAAGAAGAAAAAGTGCAACTGGAAAAGGTATGTTCACAGGCTCCCTGTCTATAAATATTCATTTGATTCATGCACATTTGTTTAAAGCAGTGTCTCAATACACCATCTGTTAGCATCTCAGGCCCATTTCTCTGCTTCTTAATTTTAACTAGGAGTTCCTTTACTTAAAATAGTCTGAGCCCATGGTCACCCTTTTCTGAGCAGTTTTGCCTTGATACCAGCTCTGCTGATGCTGATGTCCATTATATTTTGAGGAAAACAGTGAAGGTGTCTGAGTCAAGTGTCTGAATAGCTGCTCCCAGTTCATGCATTTCAGTTGTGCATTAACCAGCTTTTAAAACTCCCTCCTTCCCCTCGTATTCTGAGTCCACACACAGGACACAGCCTGCTATGGTGGCTTTGGCTGCATTTGAATTGAATTTGCAGATGACAGATTCATGTCATTTGCTACTGAATCATCTGCACAGCTCCAGCCATTAGCTGAAGCCAGCCTTTGCAGTGAGAGCAGTGCAATAAGCTGGATGGATTAGTGCCACCTGGGCCTTTTACTGCTTTTGTGTAAGAGTTTTGCTATGTAGAACATAGAACAAACCACAGAATACTTGCAAAATTAAGTTTAACTCCATTGTGGAAATATAAATGTCGATAGGTATAGCAAGTAATTTGGCTTTTTGGTTAAAACATTAACATGGAAAGATGCATATGGGACTGAAATTTCATTCCAGCAGCTTCTAAGAACTTCAGAATATTTATTCATCAGAGCCCCTGGGAGTCAGAGAAATACAGCTGACACAAAGAGAGTGGAAAAATCCATGCCTGGTAGAAGCCACTTTGGGTCACCCAGCAGTTGATGGGAATTATATCACTTTACACCATGTTTGCATTTGTCTTATAAATCCTACTTCTTTCTTTTTAAATATTTTATAAACACAAAGAAAAATGCAAACTAATCTTAACAAGGTGAAAGAAAGGGCACCGCCTGATTTCTAAAAGCAACAAAAGTGAAGCTGAGATATGTTGTAAATATTTCCAATTCTTCTAATATGCCATCATTTTTATTAATGTTTTTATTTGTAAAATATGTTCCTATTTTCCCTGTAACTTTCAAAAGCAATTTAATTTTTATCTGTAATCTGAAATTTATATCTAACTGGTAACAGATGTAACCAACTGGCTTATACTTTACTGAGTTACTGAGATTTATGGGGAGTGTTTTTAGCAATGTCTTTTGCGAGCTTATGCTATCATTTAGTTTATAATTTTCTGCTTTTTTACTCTTTCTTAAGACATGGGGTTTTTTTAGAGGTAGGAAACAGTTTTGTTTCTCAAATAAAAGGGAAGTTTTATCTGTATACTAAGAACATGGGAGAAAAACTATAAATGAAAAAACTGTTAAGTACTCAGCTGCTCAGCAGGTTTCTTACATGCTTAAACAGCATATTAATGCAAATTTTTATGCTTATCTGGACCTCTTTTCCGCCAGCCAGAGTTCTCCAGATCCTTTATGGACATAAATACTGCCTGAGTTTTCCCTCACAGGGGAAGGGATAATACATGACATTGTGTGGATACATACTCTCTGTCTTTTAAGGGTTGTTTAACACAGAACAATTAAATATATACTCTGAGGTAGCAGATGAAGCCTCTAGCAGAAGCCAAATAATGGCAAATAACTTCTAGTTATCCTGTTTCTAGTGCTCTTCATGTTCAGAATGATAGATCTGTATCCACACAACCGCACAGTACCTGCATGTCAGGAGAGTTCTCGCGTGTTTATTTTTTAACTTGTTGAAATGTGTCTCAAGGGACATGGGCATTAATTAATAAAACACTTGTTAATTGCACAGGAACAAAAGAAAACACATGGTCAGCATTCCTGTTTCCATCATGGGGATCTCTCAGACAGTCTCCAGGCAGTGAGTGTCTAAAGTTATACTGCATCCAGAAATATGCTGTTCGTCTGTACGCTCTTTATTTGCTGAAACAAGTCAGTTAGAAACTCCTTTGATGATGTCTTCATGTGTGAATTACATGTCAAAGACATTGTACCGCATGGAGATTCCTGCTCCTAGATTCAGCATAAAACAGTGGCATGATCTGAATGCTTTTTCATGCTTGTTCAGGTGGATAATAAAGATCCTATAGCCAACATTCCTTCGGTTAGTTAATACCTCAAAAGATTAGTTGGCCCTAATACAAGGGATTTTAACTCTTTGTGGGTAGTTTCTAAGTGTATGCTGACTGGTATTTGTGGATAGATGCTCTTCTGAGCATGTGTTTTTACAGCTCTTTCTATCTTCCTAGGCCTGTTCCTGCAGACCTCTGTTAACTGAGGTACACCCCCTATGGGAACTGAGCATCCTACCCTTTTTACTGGACAAAACCTGCCGTCCCACTAATGGGTGAACTGGTATTTTCCCTTTATTTTTGTGCTTCCTGAAGTGCATGAGGAATACGTCTTGAATATGGTTTGCCACATGAGCTTAAAATTCTGCTGTCCCCAAAATGTAGCATGTCCTATATTCTATTAGCAGAAGGCGCTAAAGGATTCTTAGAGCGAGATTCATTACATTGGTTAAATTTGCCTCTCTACAGCTCAGGCATCCAGTACAGGCTAATTGCCTACTCTGCCTCTTGTGTTAGTCACAGGGGAGGAAAACCATCCCTTGCATCCCACTGTCTCAGGAAACTAGTTTGAGGTGAGGGAAGACATGAGACTGTCTTTCATGAAAATAATTTGCTAAGTCTTGGACACAGAAAGCCTCCTAATACCGTGGCAAAGCTTTCTGGTCTGAGATTTGCAGGGCAGTTGAAATATAAGCTGTTTACAGCTATAAAAGTTGCAAAATAAGAGAGAGTGTAAAGAAAATAACCACAATTTCCTCCAGGACAAGTCACCATGTGAACAAATTAGTTCACATGGTGACTAACCATTAGTTAAATCTAATGGTTAGTTAAATCTAATGGTGGCCTTTGTGGCCCAAAGCACTCACTTCCCTGGAAGCCACTGCATGAGCTCTCTGAATTGTGGGGCACAATCCCACAAAGTGACTCAGAGACTAACAAATGTGTGAGTACCAATGGGGAATTTCATTGAAGAGCTGTCCTGGGAGCTGTCAGGAATAACCTGCACAGGGTTTGGCTCTCACAAACACAGTGAAAACCAAAAGGAATTTTTTATAGTAGCCTAGGGATTCTGAGACTGTCCATCACCTCAGGACTAGGAATGTGTGATATGACCCTAGTTTGGGCCAAAACCTGCAGTGGGGAAAAGGGACTGCAAATCACACCTAGGTCTGGTAGAACATGATCTCAACCCTAGATGTCCCAGTGACTTCAAGGCCTCTCTCTCTCTTCCTGAGGAGCAGGAACTGGCACCTCAGCCAGGAGGGACAGGAACAGCTGTCCTTGGGCAGGAAGCCCACAGTGAGAGATTGCAGTGAGGAACTCTGCAGAAAGTAGACTGGTGGCAGAGTTTAGCTGGTAAGAGTTAACACACGTTCTTTATTGGGAGGTCTTTTTGAGCTCCAGGTGATTGATTCCTGACCCAGAGCAATACTGTAAGAAGTGCTTGTCTTTACCTCGTCCATGCTTATGCTTGTTGTTGATGACGATTTGTACTATTGTTCCCGAGGCCTGCTGGGGATCTGGTAGGACTCCACGGTTACTCCTGGCATTGGGAAATCGTGGAATGTTGACTACCTGCCTGGCAGAGCTGGGTGACACATCGTAGTGGGAGCGATGGTATGAGTGTCTCTGTTTGGGGACAGAAAGAGAGCAGGACAGTAAATGTCTCATTCCAGTGAACAAGGGGAATGAGTGTTGGTGGACTATAGTAGTAGTAGTAGTAGTAGTAGTAGCAGCAGCAGTACTGCATAGCATGTTTTCTAGAGCAAAACCACTGTTTCTTTTCAGAGAATCATTTTCCAAAATGCCCATGAACCTGAAGGTTTCATATTACAGCCCTTATTTTATAAGACATAATTCTTCCCACTCCTCCAAAGATCTGCTGGTTCATGTATTTAGGTAGTGCACCTAATGCTTAAAAGCCCTTCCAATTCTCTCCAAATGCTGTTAGAAAAATCATCTCTTTAGCACTAAGTTGCTTATGAATATTTTTACCACTAAAGACAGTGAAGCCCTGAAGTAATTATATATATGTGTGTATGTGAACTGGGAAGCAAGTATTTGCAATTATTATTTAAAATAATAATTATTTTAAATAATCTTTATTTTAAAGTAATTTAGAAAACACTTATTCAAATCTTATTCTTACAGAGCATATACATCAAAAAACAAATACAGAGACCAAAGGAACTCCTGACAGTTTCTAATTTAGCATTATTCATGAATTCAGGTTGAGTGAAAGAAACCTATTCACAGAACCCAGGATGGGGCAGCATGTATTCAGACCCATTATCATCCTTTTGTCTTTTTTCCCCCATGTACTGCCATGCACAGCACAGCAAGAAAGTATGTCTTTAAACTGTAGGTCTCACTTACAGCTTCCCTGTTGGCTGGCTGGCGGAAGATGTCTCCATCAGAATGTTCCCATGATAGTTCTCCATCTCCTGTACATGAAGCAGAACAGTATCAGTTAGTGGAGTAACTGTGCAACACCTTTGGAGATACAGAGGGGAAAAGCCTCACCTGGCTTTACAGCTATATTTAGGGTCTAGTCAATAGCAGAGGAATGAATATGAAAATCAGAAAATTTTAATATTAATATATTTGGCCATGCAGGGAGCAGAAACTGACTCACAGTTTCCTCCCCATGAACTGTGCTAGATCTTTGCAAATAATTTGTTTAGGTTTGCATTTCATAGAAATCACAGAGGAGAGATAAAAGAGCTTCTGCCATATTGAAAAGGACAAGGTAGATTATGAGATAAATTATCATTTTAACATTTTTAAGTAAAAGCAGTAGACAGGAGAATACATTAAAAGTCCCTGCATCAGAGCAGACAGTACAGGGTCGCCTCTAGTACATAATCTTATGTAATCTCGCCTCTCATATGGAAATGCTAATGAACTTGTTTCTCATTAGTGACTGATTTCTCCAGTGTAAGGCTGGTTTACTGCATAGCTATGTCTGACACTTTGAAAGTCAGATTGATTTTTGTAACTTGAAGAGGCTGGTTTCAAATACAGCTCAAATAACTACCTGGTAACTGACATCAGACAATTAACAAGGATTTACTTTAATTAACTGTCAATGTGTTACATTTTAAACAGTATATGACTGTATTTCATCCTGGGAACAGGACTATCACTTTGCTTGTTTGAGATCAGGTGGCTACACAAGCAGTTTGCCTGGCAAAAAAGTTCTGAGATTTGTAAAGATACTGTGGAGTAACATAGCAAAGCAGCAAAGAGTGAGGAACAATCTCTATGCAAAGGAGCACTGCAGAGAGATCCTCATCCTTGTTCTGCCTGAGGTGACATGTTCATGCAGCATAGAGCACTGCCCTCCTGAGACATCAGCTCAGGTCCTCCCTGGTGCCACACATAAGTTAATTACCAGTGCATGTCCCCAGGGTAAGCAGCTTTGTCAGCCTGCTGCACTGATGGGACTACACAGCTTCTGTGCAGGACCTCGTTCCTTCAAATTGTGCAGGGCTCTCTGCATCCTGCTGCTTTATTAGCACTGATGCACTCTCAAGTACTTTCTTGCTAGCTCAGCCCTCTACTGCTCAGAGATTGTGGTCCAGTTTGTGCACTCAGTCAACTCCTCAGCTCAGGGGCAGCGTGACTATGCTGGTTTGTATTTTGCAACTCTTTCTCCATAGGGAAAATTATATGACCAACTATATAACACTCCTTATTCTTACCATGCAATTGTACTGAGTTCAAACAAGCAGAATATCAAAAGAATACAGCAGCACAAAGGTGCAAGCAGGAGAGTTTTTTAAAGCATTCTGGCATCACTGATATCAAGAGTGGCACTTCTGAAAAGCATAGGTACCTTTAGGTGCTTAGCTGCATTTTTGAGAACAGTTCATAGATGCTTAGATACCCTGGGAGTGATGATTCAAGTGCCATTATACTAATAGCAAGATAAAATTCATTTAGAAATTTTCATACATTTTGGGCTTTTAGACAGACCATTAGGTTTAGACATTCAGAAAGGCTGGGAAAGCCCCTAGAATCAAGTGTCCTTGTGTACAAGATCTAAAACACAATTGCTAGGAAAATCCTGAAGTCATGTAAGTATTGTCTGACACCTCATTTAAAGTGTAGTAATTGAGTGTAGTAATTGTCCTTGCCTCTGAATTCAAATTCTCATGTCTTGCACAACTTGAGTAGGTCTGGTAACTTGTCAGATAGAAGCCCATATTTTATTAAAAAGCTTCTCTACCCAGAGTAATGGCAGCTACTTCAATACATCATTGAAGCCTTGATTTATCTCATTAGGGAGATGCAACTTTATGATCAGTGCATTCTTGCCTTGTTTCAATTTAAGAAAACAAAGGTAGCAATGTTACCTTGCTGGCATTGGCAGGGTAATTTCCCAACATGCACTGGATTGTAATTACATGGGAAATTTGCAGACAGTGTCCTAAGTGACAGTGCTCTGACAAAGCACTCTGACAGAGACAAGGCTCTGAAAGTGAGTAAATTCAGAGCCTGTCCTCCTGTGGCTGTGATTGAACTTACCTCTGCAAACTGGACAGCAGGACTCTGGAACAGAAACTGGGAAAGAGCAAGTTAATTTGGGACAAGTCTTCAATCCACAGTACACATTTCCTTCCTGCCAGTAAAACACAAACGGGAACTTAGAAGGAGTTGTCAATTGTCTGGTATTGTATATTCATTTTTTATGGACATGCTTAAATCTGTGTTTAAGTAAATGCCACTCTATGCAAAAGCAGAATAATAGTATAGAACAGTCTGTTCAGTACTTGTATTAAATTCTTAGTTCATGAAGAATATGATGATGATGATTTTATGAGAGGGAGTACAGAGGTGCCAAGAGTTGATAATGAAGAGCTGGTGGGATTGAGAGGGATGTTCTGGTTCAGGCACTGGCTCTGAAGAGTCACAGGGTGACTGCTCAAATATACTGGATTTGAATTGTGACATCTCAGGAATAGCTCTGTGGCCCAGTGCCAGTTCAGAGCTGTCCACCCCCAGCCTTGGGGCTCTTTACTTATCAGCTCAGTCTAAATGAAATCAGTCATTGGCTTAGTGCTATATTTTCCAGTTAGGTTGAAGGGAAATATTCTATATGCCAAGCAGCAACATTTTACCTGCTGCCTCTGCATTGTAAGCTCACGTACAGCAGATGCAGGGTATGCTTTGTGCACTGTGTTTAAGAGGTCATCTGGCATTTTAGTTACCAGGTGCTGCACACTGGCTCTGAGCACTCATGAGTTTCAGCATTAATTCTCAATTCCCGGCTTTTGCTATGTATTGCATATATTTCAGTGTCATCTCTTCTAGAAAGGAGAACTGGAGCATAGACTGAGCAGGGCTCTGTCAAATCATGTTACTTACTGAGCAGCTGCACTGGGCACACTGGTTTGCTTGCCTGTTTTGGAAAAGGCCCTCAGCCACAAACATTTCACCATGGTTGTAGGTGGTACCATTGTATTCACAGGATTTCCCAGTGATCTTGCTGCTTACTGAGAAGAGAGAGTCTTCTGGAAACAAGGGGAAAGGAACACTTCATGCAAATGTTCTTGATAATTCACAGTGTCATAAATAAAGGGGAAGAAAAGCTTCCCTTCTCCCTCATTTCTCTTTATTATGGAAGGACAAGTTTTGTCATGCTACAAAGTATGAGTGATATACTGCTACCTTGCTGAACATTGGAAATTCACACTTTGAGTTGACTGTCCCTGTTAATCCTAGGATGCTGATGATCAACTGCAATGCCAGCACTAATAGCCCTGTCTCATGCTGCAGTATTTTCCCTTGTTCTGTAGCATTTGTTATGAGGACAGAGGGGTGGAGTTATGTGCCTACTTGTTACATGTACATGGCTCTTTCATGATTTAATATAAAAGGCATTCTCTGCATACACATGGAATCTCACTATCAACAGCACTGTTCTAGCAGGGCTTCCCCCCTTCTTAGTACTGGGTATTGTTTTGTTGTTTTTTTTTTTTTAATGATTTCTAGTGTTACAGCCCAGAGAGGACTTAATTGCAGGTTAGCAAGTTGTGCCACAAGGCATGCATGATTCTGTGCCATCCACAGACACAAACCTTCTGGTAGAGGAATGAAATAGTGATGATGGGACTGCCAGGAGAGAGCTATGTACTAAGTAAATGTTCCTAGTGGCCTTTACAATTCATTGCTGCTGTTGTTTTCAAAATGAGCAAAATTTGTCAAAGGCAGATGCCAAAAGCTAGCCAGAAGTTGATTTTTCTCTGACATGCATTTTAATGTCAGATGTGCAACTATGTGAACTTTGTTTGCAGAACTCGGTGCATATGACAAAGTGCATGAGATGGCAGTGTCAATTCAACTCTGAAACCTCCTGCTTCAACTCAGTATCATATTGAGTTCAGCACCA
Organism: Erpornis zantholeuca; assembly: GCA_013400515.1. NCBI lineage: Eukaryota > Metazoa > Chordata > Aves > Passeriformes > Timaliidae > Erpornis > Erpornis zantholeuca. Next base: position 882,880 of record VZTN01004930.1, on the reverse strand, counting down.
CATGGGTTAAATGTTTTTCTGAGACATAAAGCTATCCATACCTTATGCTAAAATATCCCCTAGATTGTTTAGCTATTCACATTTGATAAACTGTGCAAAGGGATTACACTTTACCCATGAAATGTAAGTTACCTGATACTGCTTGGGCAGTGAACCTGGCACTACGTACTTACATTCACATGAATTTAGCATCTCAGCGCAGGAAAAGACATTTCAAACAAGGGCTCTGTGGAGGTAACAGTGGAGTGTTTGTTCTCTGGAGCCCAAAGCGCTGCAAATTTCTAGGAATGCAGCTGAAATTTCAATCAGTGGGTTTGGGCTTTCATGTAAAAGAAACCTGACCTGAAAATTCAGGTTTTGCTATAGTCCCTTTCATTACCTATGAGATAAACCTGGAGATATTTTTTGTGAAATCATGACACCACAGAATGTACAGTTTTCAACTGTGAGCTTAAGTGAAAGAGCAGTTTTCTGCTGGCATGCACTGGCGTTAAACACTGTCATTTAGTTTTCCATTAAAAGCATACATTTATTACATTGGTCCATGAAATATTAATATTTTAAATGGTAAATGTCAAATCTGTCTGTGGAACATACATGTATTTAAGAGTGTATGGAGTCAGCAAATCCATTCTTTAGGAGACTGGCAGAAGTCAGTTAGTTAGGGTTCCTTGCTTGACAATTCATTGCCTGACACACTTGGTATTCCCACTCCCACCTTTGAAGCACTGGATACCTCATTATTTCAGTGCAATCAAGAGTGTCTAATGACACCTTTCCAAAATCTTACAAAGAGTACAGAGCCCTGCCAACACCTGTGTTTGGCATAGAACTGCATTGCTTTCAGCACTTTCTGTGTGGTTTGCTAGTAATGCACAGGCTGGAATGGCAAGATGTATGCTCAAATTAAGACATCCTTTGAAAGTCATCAGCCAAAGATTCAATAGACAAATTCAGCCACTACTTAGGCACAAATATTGGAAAACATGGATAAAGAGGCACATCTCAGGACTGTACTGCCTCCCAAAACTTAAATCTCTTTCTCAGGCTTTCTGAGAGACATCTCATGGAAAGCAGGAGGAAAGACTGACAAACCTTTAGTTATCTCCTTGCCCCTTGGGCAACTGGAAGAGCAGAAGAACTGGAAAGAAATTAAAATGGAAGGAGAAGTGAAAGGATAACAGATGGTGCTTGACTGGATACAAGGCTGTGTTCACACAGCCTCTGCAGGACATTGCTGTGCCCATGTGGGATGTCTGTCCAAAACCAGTGTGGCTTGTGGTCTGACATTTGCAAAGACCAATAGCTGAATGCTCACCATGACTCTTCAGAGTGCTGGACGAAGAGAGTAAATTTTACTGCAGATTTCCCTTGGTATATGCCACATCACTCAGTTCTATAGGAAATCACCAAATGCCCTTAAACTGTGGCTTCTAAATCAGGAAGGAGGATGGTGAAACTTGTATTGATTGGAAAATGATGGCACAGAGTTGCAGTATGTCGTTGTTTTCATCTACGTTTCTTTCAATTGATCACAGATTTGGGCCTGTAACAGCTAAATCATAACATGCAGCCCAAAACACATGTACATCTACCTGTCTGCAGTATGGGATGAAACTCTATGTTTTAAACCAGAGAATCACAGAGATCATTAAGGTTGGAAAGGACCTTTAAGATCATCAAGTCCAGCTGTCAACCTAGTACCACCACCATGTTGACCACTAAACCATATCCTCAAGTGCCATATCCACATGTTTTTTGAACACTTCCAGGGATGAGGATGCCACCACTTCCCTGGTCAGTCTGTTCCAATGCTTCACAACCCTGTCGGTTGAAACATTCTAAACATATCTCATGTAAACCTGCCCTGGTACAACTTGAAGCCATTTCTGCCCATCCTGCCTCTTATTACCTGGGAGATGAGAGTGACACCTCAGTACAACCTCCTTTCGCGGAGTTGAAGTCTTATTTGATGAAATACTTTTAAGAAAAGTCAGTTTCAATTACAGAACATGAGACCATGATTTAAGTCCTATGCTGCACTAACTTGTCCATATGAGCACCTGTTAGCACATTAAGTGACTGGACATATTTCATTATTGCAGGGAGTTAGGTCTAGAAAAAGTTTTCAAATCAAGACCATGTTACTTGTTATTGCAAAAAAATATATACAGTCATAGATTGGAGATGGCGCATTGGAGAGCACAACTGATCCTCTCCAAATGCAGCATTTGCCTGGAGCTGCAAGGAAGATTTGTTTATATTCTGTGTCCAAATACAATTTCTGTCTGGTGCAGTTTCTCTCTCTCTAACTTTGCTGGTGTGTGACTGACTTTCTTCAACTTTCTTTGTTTCTTTTCTAATGCTTTTTAAATTACAGCTAATTAGAGGAGTTCAGACTCCCCCATGATATCATATTCTCCTGTAGAATATGAAATTAGAGTCATCATGGTTTGTTTTAATAAGTGCCATGTCTGAGCTTTGAAAAATCTTGTCATTAATACTGATAGCAGCATACATTATTCTGTGCCTTAGAAAAAACTGGTTAGAATCAGATTAATTAACTGCAAATATACTGCATTGGTCAAAGCTCTATTTGTAAACCTTGCTTTCTAATCAGGATTGTTCCCAAAGCTTTATCTGGCATTTTAATGGTGCTGACTAACATTGCTTTAATTAGCTGCCTCTGTAAAGTACCAGGCAAACCATCTGTGTGAATCCTTTTAATTAAATGGGTTCAATCTGAGCTTTTTTTTCCTGGCATTTTTAGCATGTCAGTGGAAGCAACATACAACGTATTTGGTAAAGATGTTATAGCATCAATTGAAAAGGAAATATCTCTGTTTCTGTGGTTGGCATTTATTCACTAAGGGCTCAGACTTCTCTATAGAAGTTGAGAGGCCATGCTTACATTTGCCTACAATTTTAGTGTGCTCAAGATAAGACTGTGAGTCTGCAATATGGATAGCAGTGATTTATCACCAACATTAGCATAAGGTAATGGCAGAAGCCAAGATGTACAACCTGGGCTTCACATAACCTGATATGGATTTGATTTTATACTGTAACCAGCTTTAGAGGTTCAACCTGGCTGGAGAAATCCTTCAAATTTGACAAGCTGACAACAGAATACAACTGTATAAAAAATGGATTAGCTTCAAAGCAATTCTTTTTTTTAAAGGACTGGATACTATGGTGGCTATACCTGAATCCTTATATCCAAATATTTCTCTTTTCCAAACACAGGATTTTGTCCAGCTTCTTTTATCTACCTGGGCTGCTTTCACTGATGTCTCATACATGCAAGGTAAATTCCACCCTCAATTAAGCCAACAGAAAGGTTTGCTTTAGGATTCAGCCAATGTATGTGTTTGAATGCTGCTTTTTTGAGACTGATGCTTGTACTGTGAGGAACTGCTGATCTATACAAACGGGATTTGTATCAACTGAAGTACAACTTGATGTGAAAGTTCCCTATGAGTTAGAAGTGCATACAGGTATAGTTCACAGATTCCATTAATTGTGGTTCATTTGACAGAGCATGTAAAGAAACAGTATGGCAAAAAGTTTGTCATGAAGAGATCCTACCTCAGTGTGAACTGCAGCCAATGCTCTCCTGATAGTCTGACAATAAAGCATTAGATATGAATTTCATAAACCACAGATATTTTATGGAAATTTTCTGGTTCAGTGGAATCTGCTCCAATTACATATTTTTTCATGGAAGCCTGTCTGGGTTCTTGATGGTCTGCCCATGACTTGAGGTGTCCAAGGGCCAAGGTTTGAGGGGAGAGTCAAAAATGTACACATGCCCAGCCTTCCTGGCTTCTGGAGCTTTCCAGCCCTCTGGGAGAAACAGATGCTGTGTCACATGGATCACAGTTTTGGAAACACCATCTTTCAGCTTTTTATGTTTACAATTCTATTCCTTCCTGGATTATTATAAAAACTTGGTTCTGAGATGCTTTACCCTTGGTTGGATATGAAGCAGAAGAACATCAGTTATTTGCAACTAATCCCTTGAATAACTTAGGCAAATTCCATTGGCAGTTCCTGATGCTTGAAACAGTGGTAACTTCTGCAAAAGTATTTATGTGAAGAGAGTAAAAAGCAGTAACCAGCTATAAGCAATCTAGCCTTTTGGGAAATGGGGGCTGATTTATTTGAGGAATGGTCAGGCCTTACTTAGGGTCCAGGCCTTACTACAATCAATTAAGTGTTGAACTTGGATCCTTCTGGATATAGACAAGAGGTATAGGTATAATTACTAACAAGCAACTTAAGACAGTACCTAACATGCTGCTAAAACCACCTCAGAATCAGTACAATCATGCTGTGATAATCAGTGAAATATTTATGATGTGACATGATGTGAAAGATAAGAAAATCAGCTGCTTTTGGGTGGTCCTTGCCACTGAGGACAACAAGACCTCTTGGCTTTGGGACAGTCATTGTGCTGAGTTGTACTGACTGCAGGCTGAAGTGAGTGTTCTCCTGAAGTGGAGACTGCACACACTGCCCAAGAAAGGTGCGGGCAAAGCTCATGCTACTTATAAACCTCAGCAGGGTTTATAAGTACCTTGCACCTCAGGAAGGGTCTGTGGGGTTTTACTGCATCTCTGTGAGGTGCTTTCTCGTACAATATTCTGTCCATTCGTGTTAGTACGTAACACTCTCACTATGGCTTATTTTAATATCGGAACATCTGGCAAAGAACATTTTTTTTAAATCCTCCAGACTCTTGGCTTGCTGACTTAAAAACTATTTTTGAACTGCAACATTCAGAATCACCTAGTGTCATTTACTGAAAAAGATATGCTTTTAGTGTCCAGCAGAAAGGCTGAGTGCCCAGCCTGGCTTGGATTTTACAGTTTGTCTATTTTATTAAACACCCTTATAAAAACAATCAAGTGCTAAACAATATGAAATTAATCAGAAGGTCTAATGCCTTAAGAAATTTACCAAACTGGGAACTGTTTTGCAGATAGTCTGTTTGTTTTTTTTTAAAGCAGACAGATGATAGATTATGAATTTGAATCCAGAGAGGATTTTATGAAACATGTTTTCTGAATCAACACAGAACATAAGCGTGCACAGACCAAGAGACTGAGGATTGTTTTGGAGCCATATTCACTAGAGAAGCAATTGGATTCTGCTGTAACTGCAGGACAACTGTTTGCACTGACATCTCTTCTGCACATTTCCTTGTATTCCCAGTGAATTTTGCTACTTAATGTACACAACTGGAAGTGTCAGTTTAGTTGCAACAGGGACTCTCAAGGTCTCTAGGCTGTATCCTGGTGCAAGAAACTGTCTTTGGACACCAGCTAACCAGTGATCTCACTGTACAGCTTTCTGTACCTCAAGTTGTAACAGCATCATGCAAGGCTGCATTACTTTCCTTGTACCTTAAAATTTGCCTAAGAATTATAGGTTACCCATTCAGAAGCTACACATAAAGAGTCATTATAAAATAAAACACAGTTCTTAGAAATGTGCAGACCACAAGCATTTCTAATGCCAGAGGGGAACAGGACTAGAACTAGTACTTCTTCCTACTTTGCTTATCGAAAATTCTGTGAAACCTAAATCAGCTCAGACACACACATGGCCCAACACAAGTAGGCAGTACTTTGATGACCTGGCCCCAAAATTCTACTACCTGAAATGGTCTGGAATAACAATAATGAGATAACTTATTCATGTACAGATTCTGAATGGGAAATGGACTCAAACTGAAATAGAGTAGGTTTAGATTAGATATTAGGAAGAAATTAATTACTGTGAGGGTGTTAAAGCCCTGGCACAGGTTGCCCAGAGAAGCTGTGGCTGCCCCATCCCTGTGACTGTTCAAGGCCAGGCTGGACAAATCTTTGTGCAATCTGGTCTAGTGGAAGGTGTCCCTGCCCATGGCACGGTGTTGGAACTGGAAGACCTTTAATGTTCTTTCTAACCCAAACCATTCTATGATTCTATGAATTTACTTTTCTAGTTACTTTTGATTGCAAAGACAATTGACACAAGTCTGGATCTTCTGCCACCCTGATGTACAAGAGGAAAACACTGAGTAAATCTAAGCACTTCAAAATTCACTTTGTGAGGGGACCAGGGCTAAATGCCTCTCTCTAGCTTTTAAAATGTTATATGCCTCTTCTGGTTGCTGGAACAGCCACTTTGACAGCTAGATAAGCATGCAAAGATGTGAACAGTTGTTGAGCTGCTCTGATTAGCAATGTCTGAACTTCTTTCACCTATGTAGTCAGAGCTCTGAAAAAGTGGTAATGAGTCTTTGACTGCTTCAGCCTTGGAGATATGTTCCAAGGGGTTCAGCCAAAGCTCTTCCCAGTCTTGGAGAACTCTAAGTGCTAGTGAAAGATTCCAAGTAAAAGATAAAGAAGCCTGCAAAAATCCTCTGTGTTAGGCTCTTCCCTCTCCTACCTACAAGACAATAGAATATGGTTATTGTATATAAGGAACAGCTATTCAGTATGGGACATATTTGGAATGGAGGAATAAATATGTGTTGATAATCTGATCCTTACAAATTCAAAACAGAGCAGCGTAAGACTTAAAAGAGGTGAGGGAAGCATCCTGCAGAGATTATGCAGCTTGCTAAGAAAATGACAGCAAGATTTTGATCATAGTTATGTTGAATAAATCTGGAAAAACTCTGTTGATTGAACTAACCCTGATGCTATGTGTTCAAACCAAACCGCATTTTTTAAATATTCTTTAAAAAAAGATCTTTGTGTTTATATGGAAAAAAAGATCACATAAATTATACTCTTCTGTGTTTATGCAGTGCATTTCATGCAGAAATAGCAGTACTTTATATAACACAGAGCACTTGCCTATTTTCCTGCATTTCCAGCGAAACTAAGGTACAGTAACAACAGTAGGTTTGCTTTGTACTCAGACATCCAATTAATGTTTGTCTGCTGACCCATTTGTACCAGAAGGGCCAGTGCAAAGAAGCCAATAGCTGGGAACATGGATTTCCTTATTCTGCCACTGTGCTTCACATCCCCAAAAAGACCTTCAGTGCAAGAAACTTTCTGTGACCATATTTTGGCCACTTCGGTATGAGGGGCTATGCTGGGGTTATTTGGTGAGAGGGGCCAAATGCAGAGGTGCTAAAGAAAAGAGAGTAGACAGGGAATCTCTGTCTTACAGGCAGTGAGGGACATTGTGGAGCACAAGTTTCATGGTGACCTGGGATAAAATGTGCTGTTTTGTCCAGAAATTTTCCCATCTACCAAACTTTCCTCAGTACCTGTAAAAGCCTCTTGCATATCTTTGCCTCAGAAAGGCAGGAAACCTGTCAGCACCATCGACTCAGTTCTGCGTATTCCGGACTTGCTCCTAGTGCAGCTTCAGGGCTGGATATCTAAACTGAGCCCAGAGAGCCAGCAGCACACGGGGGAACAAACTGCTATTGCAAACTGCCTGTTTCAAGGTCAAAACCACCAGCTGCTGAAAGGAGACATTTTTTTACAGTGCTAAAAAAGTTTTTACCTCTGTCACATCAAGTAGTGATGTGACACACAATATTCTAGAGCTACTTCATCACCAGAACTAAGTCCTGATTCATCATCTCATGAAAATACTGGAACCTCAGATGAGAAAACCACTTACACTGTTTCAGGGCAGGGTTATCTTCTAGGGGTCAGCCAGGATTATTTTAAACCACCTTTGTGGATGGACGTCCTTGGGGAATTGTAGCACAGCATAAGAGACCAAATGGATTTCTTTCCTATTAGAAATTCTTTTGCTTAATTTCTTCCCTCTACTTTTGTTTCCACTCTACACAAATGTGTCACCTCAAGGTCTGATCTGAAGTCCATTGAACTAAATAGATTTGGAACCTGGCCCAAACACCTACTCTGTGTGGCACAGCAAAAAGGCGGTTTCCCCTTTCATCTTCTGAATCATATTTCTACCATATTCCTTAGTACTTCTAGAGAGAGGGACTATATCATCATCACTAACTGCATCTGTTCTCATAGAAGACTGAGTCCAAAAACTATCAAAATTAATAGAAATCTGTTGATTGACTACAGTAGAATGTGGATCAAGCCTCAATCTATGTGCATTTAGCCTTTTCCCTCAGTCATGCTTCACAATCCAAATTATTACAAATCTGTGATTTAAAGAAACATAGATGATGTGTGAAAGTTCCTTTAAAAAACAACCAAATCTGTGCAATGAAGTTGTCTTTAGGCAGAGGCTGACAATAAATGTGGATGGAAAAGTTGTGCACTATCCAAAAACTGCAAACACAAGCTCTAAACAAAATCCATATGTGCCTCTTGGAGGTGCAGGTGTCAATGATATTAAGCCACAAAATGCTTTACATTAAAATAACTTCAAGGACCAGGTTAAGCTCTAAAAACTCCGGGGTAATTCAGAGTTAATCACCACAGCTATTCTTTAATATGGTCAGACGGTAGAAAGTGTACGAAATTCATTGCTTGAAGGAACTAGTAGCACCTTATCTGGACACTCTGAACTTCCAAACAGATTCAAGGCAAAGATGTAGTTTCAGTTTAAACATTCAAAAGGCTATTGGTTGTGTTTTAACTTTCTAGGGCTAAAGTCAAGCTCTTCACATTATTTTAATATATTTTCTGCAGCTTAATTTCCTGTGTTTTCTTTTATAGTTGCATAAAAAATTGCCCATCAATTGCCCGGCAATTCTGAAGGACTCATAAAACACTTTCTAGGTTGCTCTACTTTAATTCCTGCTCTCAAGTTAAACTATTATATGAATCCACCAATGACTCTCCTGCCAAGGAAACAAATTAAATGAAGCTTTGGTGCATTCTGAGTCCTCTCTGAAGCCTCTTTGAAGGTCTTGGAAGTTATCTTGGAAAAATTCTGAGCAGCTTATCCTATGCTATCATGTCAGTCCAAAGGATGGAAGTTCTGTCATCCATGTGGGAAGATAGGTATTTTTTCAATGCATTTTGGATGCTGATATACAGATAGATTTTTTTTAATTTTTGTGGTCAAAAAAGCAGGATGGAAACAAGCGATAACCTCAATCTGGTTGTGATAGCAAACATTACTTGTGAAGGTAGGGACAATGACAAATCACAAACCAAAACAAATTACCTAAGCACACATCAATAGGAAAGAATTAGACATCTCCTTGGACTGCCTATGCCATTGTATTTCTAAACCAAATTTACTTTCAAATAAATAATTAATTTGAACTATGTGACCACTACCCATTGTTAGGACTCTCTCGCTTCCTGATATGAGAAGGGTAGGTAGTAGCAAGAAGAGTTGCATAGAGAATGGAAGAGCTGGTATGCTTTCCTCCACACCAAAAATGTCTGTGAATTGAAGGGTAAGAAGACTAGAACTGAGAGCCTGGGAGCTCTGGTGCATGAGCTGGGTAGAACCCAAAGCCTCTTCACCAAATGGTTTAATGTATAACATTCTGCAATGGAAAAATCACTCCACCAGAGCATTTCAACAGCCAGGGTTGAAAATTTTGGTTGTAATTCAGTGTGAAATGTGCTACACTACACACATGTTCTGTATTTACTTATAAAATGTCTATCAGGTCAACAGGTGCTCTACACGCCCTGCACCTTGCAAGGCTGAGTCTTTATCTACACTGCAGAGTGCAGGGTGTCACCTGGGCTACTGAGTGAAGGTAGCACTGCGCTCATGGCAGGCACATTTTTCCTTCTTCCTAGGCAAGTTTCGCAGTGCAGTGAGTTCTGCGCTGTCCCAGGATCTAAAATAGCTAGTTCAAAGATTCAGGTATTACTGAGTCATGCTGCAGTCTACCCTGCAGACAGAGCCTCACTTATTTTTAGGTTATGTTCTCAGACCACTGTTGTGAGACACCTCATCTGGTCCATCTTTAGACCAGCTATGTATATACCTGTATATGTATATAGGTGTCACCTTGCATTTCTGTATCTAAAGATGAACAAAAGTACATCAGAAAAATGTAATAAAGAGGAAAAAAAACAGAGTACCAAAGCAACTTAAACTTAAACATGTTACTAATAATGAATGTTCTTGGAAGGCAGTGTGTTTAGTTGGGGCAGAAAGCTTAAAAAACACTGGAGCCAGATGGGCTGATTCAAATATCAGCGTGCAGCCTTATCTGCTGAGAAATCAAACCAGCAAGTGGAATGTGGAAACCCTTTCTAAATCCTGCAATTGTGAATTTTTGCTTCTGATGTAAGCTTTTCTTAGGTTTACATATTTGATCTTTAACTAGACTCTAAATGCTTTGATTCATAATTGTTGAATGTAGAAATTAAACAATCTACCATAAATGTTCCAGCTTTAAAGGTGCTGTCCATAGAAATGCCATAAAAGACAGCCACAGCTAAATGCTTGAAGAACGCATACATGAAGTTTATTTTCATGACAGGAGGCAGGAGCTCTGAAGTCCACTCTTGATCAAGAGCTGATCCAGATATAAGAATGATGGTGAATTCTCTCCCTGACTACACATCACCTCTCCTCTGATGATGCCTGGAGCATCCTGAGGTGGAAGGAAAGAGATCCAGCTCAGAAGCATGTGATGTCCTTTGGGTCTCATTGATGTGTAAAAAGAGTCCCAATTCATGTGATCCTAGTATTCTTGCTTACATATGAGTGATGATAAGAATACAATTCAGATGGTAAAATACTTTTCAGAGCTGCAAAAGGAAGAAATATCTAGACCTGTATAAGACACAAGGTCTGGGTTTTGCCAATGCTAGAAAGAATGGGTTATAAAAAAAAAAAAAAAGTTAGCAGTGAATCTGTGGTAGAAGCTGGTGAACCACTGATGAAAATAGAAGATGCTTCATAACATATGTCTGAAAGCTACTTAAATTCATGGTGTCTGGTGCCAGGGAGACAGAATACAAACACTGCATCTCTTTGTGTCAGTGAGTCCAGTGTCACTATGGATGTAGGAGACATTAATTCCAGGGGGAAAGCAGTGCCAACTTTTCTCAAAGGAATCCCTTCAACAGCTCCTCCACTTAGGTAGCTAAGAAGTTCAGTGTCCAACAAAAGTTGCTGCCTCTTGGCATTACCTCTGCTTCATTAAATAAGGAGGCAGTGATTTGGGCAGTTACACTCTACAAGGACTGCAGAGAGGCAAGAGAAGAGCCCCAGGTCACTCTGACTAGCACTACTCATTTCTGTAATGCAGCTTGAGAAATGGAGAGGAAACATATGTGACAGAATATAATGAGCATTTATGAGTGTAATTCACATGGATGGCCAATGGCCAAAGCTCTCACATGCTCCATTAAAAAATAACCAGGAAAATCAGAGAAGTGAATTTCCTGCATATCATGACATGTTGCACAAAAGACATTGTATGCCAGACACATAGGAATGGAAAGCTGGCGTAAGATCTGCAAGAATGCTTGAGATCCTATTCAGATCAGGCCTGAAAATTTGCCATTGAAGATAGAGCACCAAGTATGATACACATAATCACTGCAGAAAGCAGAATGCAAATAACCCCTGAAATCACAGGAGACTCCTCATTCTCTTTTGCCTAATGCTACAGATTCAAATAGGGGAAAAACAGACATTAGTGAGACTCTCATTGTTAATGAGATACTGCACTGCTAGCAATGTAATGGCCTGTCATTTGTAGCAGGTTGATTACAAATAGACTTTAGGAGCAGCTAAGAGAAGATAATAGATCACAATTCAGGAAAGGCTCATTCTGATAATTTTCCATATTCATCAGTTTAAACACAGAGTACAAAATTCC